>CABHPH010156447.1:0-43473 GCA_902168325.1 Peromyscus nudipes
TCCCACAGTGAATTACTAGCTACAAAGAGAAGGGACTGCTTAGGGACTGACAATTGAGAGCATTTACAATTAGCTGAATTGATTAACCTTTACAAATGCTGTTACTTTATGAGGTGTTTTTCTCAGCCCTGGTTGAGCAGGATGCCTTATTGATTCAACATACTCCATAACGGAAGCCCTGATTTGTCTGTGACTCCACCAGTCACAATGTCTGCCTCACTAATCACTTCTGCATGTCCTTGGGAAAACAGCACCAGCACCGGGAGTGTGATTGACATCATGTAAATAGTGGTACTGCTCCCTCTAGGTAAGGGGCAGGGCAGGCAGAAGTCAGGGAGCAGCCCTGCCTCCCTGCAGCCCACAAAGTGGCCTGGCCTCTGTGATTGCAAACTGCTTTGCACCAAACTCATGCTTGTTAATGAGGTTCCCTTAAAGTATGTTTTGAGTGTGTGTGTGTGTGTGTGTGTGTGTGTGTGTGTGTGTGTATAAAAGCATTATGTGGCACAAAATTCAAAAATACTCTATTTATATTAATTTTTGAGATTGTTGATAACCTTGGGTGTCACTTTTGCTGGTGATTCCAAAGTCTGTGGTAAAAACGTGTAATTCTTTTGATCAGTTTCACTCAAAAAAAAGCTATGTGTTTAGAAATAGTGAATCACATTCAGAAATGGCTGCTTTCTACACCTTCCCTTAAAGCAACACAAAATCAAAGGAGATACCATTTGTGTTTCTTCCTGTTTTTTCTTTTCTCTCCTTTTTCTTTATCCTGCCTGTCTTCATTTCCAGTGGTAAATTTTAATGATCTTGAACATAATATGACTGACAAATTAAATTAAATATATGAGCGAATCCATTGCTGTCCCAACCACACCCCTCAGGGCTTCTATACCCAGGGCCTTTCTGAGCATGAGGCACTGTGTGACTGTGCCAGCCACAGACCCTGGAGGTTGGCTTTGCCTCTGTTTTCCATGCTGCTGTTTTAATGAAAAGGTTCAGGGAGACACAGGCCCCAGACAGAGGCCTGTTTCCTTTTCCAATTCAGATGTAAACTTCCTTGATATTGAGGCTGGTTTATCCTGGATCATGCCGGAGTGCATATGTTTCTGACTTCAACTTTGGCTTAGTTAAGGCTGCACCGAGAGTGCCAACCTTGCTGACATCTTTGGCATGGCAAGCAAACTGAAACCAGACCCGAGTGATGTAGAGAGCACTTGTATCCATGCCAGAGCTGTAAGCCTGCATGTGCGTCTTTATGCATCCGGTTATGGCTGAAGGAGGTTTGTTTTGCTTCATGTGGTTGAACTGAATGAATATTTGGCTTGACATACATGCAAATAGATGTGCATTTATACTAATACACATATACATATTCAAATGCATGCCTTTTTTATACGGGCATGTATAAAAATTGAGTTTATAGCATTCTAAGGCACAATTGAATAATGATGGAAGATAGCCATTTTTTTTTAAAAAAAAAAACGTGATTTTTTAAAAAAGAATAATCCAGGAAGCTTCTCTAATGTCTGCAGCGTTCACTGCATTCCAAACAACCAGAAAACAGCAGATGCAGCACAAATTAAGACGTATTTAGCACAGCAGCCCATCAGATGTGTGAATGTCTTTTGTAGCTCAGCCTTGCAAGGTTGATGTATTGCACTTCAGACAGCTGATAATGAACCCTCCCAGCAATTAGAAGTGGAAATACCGAGGAGTCAAAATTATGCTGTTCCCAGTGGACTTGAAAAAAAAGGCGGGGGACGGGGGAACCCAAACCTCTGTGTAAAACTTACTTTTTTATGTGCTTGGAAAACAAAGAAAGTGTTTCAATTTATATACTAGTGTGCTTGGATCTGGCTTTTAAAAATTCCTACTTCATTTTAATTACCACCCAATTCTAAAGTGTCATTAAATAAGTATGAATTCTTTTGCAGTTATACACATTTTTATGGCCAATGCAATGCCTTCCTTTTATGGGGTGCATTATTTAGTAATCTTACATTAACACAATAACTTCAATCATTGTGCCTTCAAATGGCAATAAGCATGGTAATGGCTTTGTGGAGTGGCTTCCTGACACCATCATTTTGTTCCCTCTTTGCTGTTCGCACCCTGCTCTTATTTGTGTTCAGAGTTTATTTCTGTGTAGTGTTTCTCACAGATTCATGGTTTCTGTTTTCTGAGAACGGAGTCATATGCAACACAGCATTAGAGTCCATCTCTTAGACCAGTGGTTCTCATCCTTCCTAATGCTGCTACCCTTTAATACAGTTCCTCATGCTGTGGTGACCCCCCCTCCAAGCAAAAAATTATTTTATTGCTACTTCATAACTGTAATTTTGCTACTTTTATGAATCATAATGTAAATATCAGATATGCAACCCCCAAAGGGGTTGCAACCCACAGGTTAGACAAACTTCTGATCCGACCCACTCCAGAGGCTGATGATGTTAATTATGTTAATAATGTTAATAATGTGTGATTAATATTTGACAAACTGTCTTTTCAGAATAGATACTTGATTCAGGAGAAAGAGGTGCTTACTACGTGTCACTGTAGAATCACTAAGAGACCAGCAAGCATGGACTTTAACAAACATAGAGACTGTCTTAGTTAGGGTTTCTGTTGCTGTAAAGAGATGCCATGACCATGGCAACTCTTATTAAGGAAATATTTAATTAGGGTGGCTCACTTACACTTTCAGAGGTTCAGTCCATTATCATCATGGTGGCAAGCATGACAGCATGCAGGCAGACATGGTGCTAGAGTAATACCTGAGAGTCCTACATCTTGCAGGTAATAGGAAGTTGAAGGAAACACTGGGTGGTATCCTGAGCATAGGAAACCTTAAAGTCTGCCCCCACAGTGACACACTTCCTCTAACAAGGCAATACACACTCCAACAAAGCCACACCTCCTAATAGTGCCACTCCTTATGAGCTTATAGGGGGCCAATTGTATTCAAACTACCACAGAGACCTTGAAAGAATTCATAGGGAACAATATAAAGGGTGGAGAATAGTAAGCTATGTAACAAGGAGCTCTAATGGGTGCATTCAGCTAAGGAGAGCAGGACCTGACAGACGGTGCACAGCCTGACTCTCCTAGAATCTCAGTCAGGCATTCATGGAGACTTAGCTCAGTGGTAGGGCATTTGCCCAGCAAGAGCTGGACCCTGGGTTCAGTCCTCAGCTCTGAGGGTTAAGGATGGGGGAGAAGAAGCACCATTTCTGCTCACGTCAATGTCCTGCCACCCTGCCTCCATAATCCAAGCCTTCCAAAGATAACCTCCATTCTGAAGTTCTCAGAAAGTTGAGAGGGTCACGAGGATGAATCCAAATATCACATTCACAATTCTGTGGGGCAAATAAAATTGCCTCAGTGCATGTGGTGGTCAGGCACTTTGTGGACACAAAGAACAGGGTTTACTTCATAAGATCCAAGTCTTTTCTGTCTACCCAAACAAGAGTCTATGCAGTGACGTCTTAATATCTGGAGGTCTTCATTTGTTTCAAGAAAGAGTTGATTCCCTCCCATTTCTGGAAGCAATGACCCACTTCTGCTTTCAGGGGCCTTGCATTCCCTAAATTAACCCAGTCTGCCCACCCCTGACTCTTCCTCGCATGGCCTGCTAGCTACTGCTTCTCATCATAGTTTGTCTTTGCAGACCCAAGAATGCCTTACTCTACTGATAAGTAAGAATTTATGATGACTCTCTATACCTTAGGGACATTTGAGCTAACGGCCCCAGATGTTCTCAGCATTGCCATTTATGAAGTCAGAGCGGTAAGTTAGGGATTCTTTCTTGAGTCAAACATTCTGTTATTCATTATCTATTCCTGTTTGTATAACCAGATGCAAAGATTAAAAATCATAAGAGGGGATTTGTGGTGGAAATGAGTAAGAACTGCTAGAAGGAAGCAGAGAACATTTGGACTCTATTTCCTAGTGGAGACATTGAATTCTCTTAATCCTTAATGTAAGAATGATAATCTCTCACATCTGCACAGTGCCTGAGTGAATTACAGAATCTTGTCACATAAAATTTTTGAGTCCATTTAATAAAGCTCTTCTATAGGAAAGGACATGGATGATAGGTGATAGATAATTCCATCTCAGATGTGAACTTTTGTGGGAAAATTAAGGCCTTATCAAGTTTTTCTTATGTCTATATGATTCCATTTTCAGTCAAGGTTCTGGACTTTTTTAGAGTACAAGCCCCCCCCCCTATCTTCTAGGATCCATTTCAAGCTTCTATTGAATACTTGATGCTCTAGATACCAAATTCTACATGCACCCCACCCCCGCCCCTGTCCATGCACATACATATTCATGGTGAGATTTAATTAGTAAATTGGGCAGGGTAAAAGATTCAGAACAACAATAAATAGAACTACATGACAATGTGCTATAAAAGCAACGAAATATAGTTGCTTTCAGAACATCTTGTTGAGGTGTACGCATCTTTTTTGGTGATGGTGTGACATGCAGTGCCTACAGAAGGAGATGAAGGCATGAACGGCAGCTTTAAAACACAGTGCCTCACAGCTACATAAGGGTTGCTTGGATATAAGCACTGTGACCCCTTAATGATTGACTTTTCATTGTCATGGTGACAGGTCCTGCTTCCCCTGGTCTTTCTAGTCTTGATATGAGCAGCAGTCTTGGTTCTTCTGCTCTTGAAAGACGAGAATTCAGACAAGGCATGGGAGAGCAAGCAGTCGGTAGTTTTAACCAAGCAAGGAAGCAGAAATACATTGTTTTGCGCTTATAGGTACGTTTGTGTGCGGATGTGTACATTGAGGCAGGAAGTTCACATTGGATGTTGCCTGCTGTTGCTCTCATCCTCTCTTCCCCCTTCTTACTTCTAGAAGGGATGTCTCACTGAACCTGTAACTTCCTGTTTCAGCTCACTGGCTACAATGAGCCCCCAGATCCTCCAGTTCCTAAGAATTGGGATTGTAGAGACGTGCACACACACTGCTCTTTACCTGGGTGCTAAGAATCCAAGCTCGGATCCTCATACTTTCACAGTAAGCACTTTAACCATGGAACTCTCAGAAGTACATGCTGCAGGAAGACAGCAGAGGAGCCCAGCAGGTAGGGCTATCCATCCCTTCTTCCCTGTGCCACTCCCAGGGGCACTTCTAGGAAAGGGCCGACTGAGCTAGAGTCATCTACCACCACCTATTGTTTATTAAGGCCTGAATGGGGGCCCTTTGGTCAGTCTTCCCAAGGCTAACCAGTCCTGTCTGACAATATTGAGATGACTCCTCAGTGACCAATGAGCAGATGGCATATTCAGCGTGAGGACACAGGATAAGGGAGATGTCCGTGTCCTGGAGGGGAACATGTGCAGCTGCCCTGCTGTGTCCAGAAGACAATGTTTCCTTATAGTCATCCTTGTCTCTAACTCTTACACTCTCTCTGCCCCCACTTCTGCAATGACCCCTGAGCACATTGACCAGCTGTGGGTCTCTGGGTTAATCTGTGCCTACTGAAAACAGACACTTCCCCCATGAGGGTTGAGAGATGCATTAATCATTGGGATAACCGTAAGTCCTTAAGAGCAGGTTTAATACTGGGTTCATTTAGCAGAATAGTTGTAGTAGATCTACAACTATAGGCTCCTAAGGCCTATGACCTGTCTAGCCACAGGTTCTTGTTCCATATAATGGTGCCAGGTATGAATGAGTTCATTCTTGTGGAGTTCTTTTTTTATTATGCAAATATTACAAGTGTTAGGTAATTTAACCATTGTAAAAAATCTCAATCTGTTCTGGAAAATTCTTTGATGAGATGAAAGCAATTGTTTCAGGATTGATTTTATAATGATAGACAGTAGTGTACCAAGCCCAACAGCATTATAAACTGGAAGAAGAGAAACCTAACAAGGACTGGAAATTCATGTTATTGAACCCTAGAAGACAAAACTGCAGCCTGCTGTGTGGTTTGGCAACACATTTTTAAAGTGATTTTTTTAAAGGCAAACAAATTTTTCTCTGTTAAAAGCTAGTCCTATCTTTTGCCTTATTTACTATTCAGACTGTAGCATTTGACCTTCCTTTTCATGCTGGGCTATATTGGTAGTTATTAACAGTTATCATCTGATGTGATAGTTTTTAAATTAGACAAGATTGTCAGCTGCTGTATTCTGATTGCCTCTAATCAGGAAAGGGGCAAGGTTTTCTCTGAGCAGATGAGGTCGCCTTCTAGGTTTCTAAAAGGCAGAGCGAACCTGGCTGCTTTGTTATGTTCCACTTTGTTTGAGTTTTGGGTGATTTTTCTTTCCTTTTACCTTTCTGGTTTAATAGGTTGTTAGCATATAGTGTCCAATAAAATAAAATGTAAAATACAGCTGCATTTTATTTAATGGGAAAGGCCCTCTAGACATGAAATCATTTTCAGATAAAGGCCACATATTACTTCTTTGTTCAGATGGGTTATTTTCCCTTCATGCTCGGTTCATTCTGTGTTTTTCTTTTTCCTCCAAATGCATTCTCTATTACCTACTGGCTAATGCATGGTGGCAAAAGTGTGATTCTAGGTCAGTGGTCCTCAACCTTCCTAATGCTGTGACCATTTAATATAGTTCCTCATGTTGTGGTGACCTCAACCATAAGCTTATTTTCTTTGCTACTTCATAACTATAATTTTGCTACTGTAATGAATTATAAATATCTGTGTTTTCCAATGGTTTTAGGTGACCCCTGTGAAAGGGTTGCTTGTGATCCACAGGTTAAGTTCCAGTGTTCTAGGCTGAACAGACAAATGTGTACCTAACAATCGTGTTGATAGAGCACACTTTTTGCTAAAATCTTAGAACAGCTCTTCCTTCTTAGGAATGCTGGGATAATTAAAAAGGGATATTCACAATGTCAGTTTTATATTATGATGATTTTTAAACAAATGGTTATTTTTTCTATGCCTAAAAATGGATCTTCTAAAATAATAATTTCTAGTATTTGCATAACATTTTAATGGTCATGAAAATGAATAAATTATTTCATCATCATATTGACGCTATTAGTTGAATATTATTGTCCCCATTTTAAAGATGTAAGTAAACCCAAGGCTTAGGAATAGTGTATTATTTAATATTAAATATCTTGTGAGTGATGAATCTAATATTTGAATGTCAAATGCCTAGGCTGGAATACTGGAGGGTGGGTGTGATTTCTTGTGAAACTTTATATTACAAGCCTGTTGTTTACTTTTAATGCAAGCTTGGTTTTTGTATGTACTTCTTCACTGTTTATTTGTGTGGTGGTCTTTTGACCACAATAATTCTAAATATTCTTTTTGTCCCATCTTGTATTTCCAAACTGCCTTTCTTTGATGTACACAAGAAAAGTATGATTCTGGAGACTCAAGTCAGTTGGCATGTGGTAAAAATCCCACTTCCTATTTCAAATATCATTTTTAAATGCTTTTGTTTGAAAAAAAGGTTCATATTAGCAAGGCAATGAGATTTGAAAGGATCATTGAAAGGGGTAAGGCCTCATTTCACCCAAGTGATAAACTCACATCATAGAGGTACTGTCAACTATTGTAGGATCAAAAGGTGTCTCTCCAAAATTCTGAAGGTCTACAGTGCTGAAGAAAATGAAAAGGAACCAGATTCGTGAGAACTCTCTGCCATCCTTTTATTTGTCTAAAAGCAGGATATAGATCAGCAGAGACAAAAGTTCTGTAATCCATCCTCATCTTCAGGGAAAGCAAAGATTGACTACTGAAGACAATTGTCAACCCTCAACAGCCTTGAGACGGCACTGAGGGATTATAGGAACAAGCTTTATTACAGCATTTCTATCTCCATTGGTGACCCCACTGTGTGTGCTACCTACAGAATCTTAAAATTCTGCCTGTGTGACTTGTTACTCCTTTGAAAATTTGCTATTCTTTTAACAGATGCTGCTAACAGAGTTTGGATGTTAATTGTCTCCCCTAAACCCATGGACTCAGGGTGGCATTATTGGAGAATGGGAGAATCTGCAGTAAGTGGGCTGTGTAGATGGATTTTTCTTTGGGCTGACAGCTCACAAAAAATGACACAGACTTATAATTAATTATGAAAGCTTGGCCTACAGCTTAGGCTTGTCCCACTAGCTCTTACTACTTAAATGGACCCATTTATATTCATCTATGTTTTGCCTTATAGCTTTTTACCTCTCTCCCATCTTGCACCACCTGTTTCCTCTCCATGTCCTCTGGGATCTATCTTGTGCCTAGATTCATCTCCTCTTTCTCTCTCTCTGCCCACAAGTCCCACCTAACCCCGTCCTGCCTAGTTACTGGCCACTCAGCTCTTTATTAAACCAACCAGAAGGTGCCTTGGCAAAGACACATCTTCACAGTGTACAGAAAGATTCTTCCACAACAGGGCTGGTAGGAAGTCATAGCTTGTTGGGGATGTGCTTTCAAAGTAGGTTATGTAGCCATAGTCTCTCCTTTTTCTCTCTCCATGGCTTTTGATGGAAGCAGATTTGTTCAGCTCTACAGCCCTGGCTGACTCAATGTGCTGGCTTAGCAGAGGCTCGTCGTTCTTAGACCAGAGCTTCCAAAACTCTGAGCACCCCAAACCCCCTGTCTCTTCATAAATTTATTAGTTTCATTATCGATGTCTGCTCCAATTATAAACCTAGGGGCTTTTTATCCATCTAGAGATCATAAATTTATACACAGACCATACTTTTGTTTATATATCTTAGAATTATTTTTTTTTCCTGAGGAGGAAAAATATTGTCAGACTTATTTCTCCATTTTTTTTGTTGTTTGTTTGTTGTTTTCAGTAGATTTTACTGTATAATCTGTAAAGTTCCTTGGTCATTATTAAAAAAAAACAAATGAACCAAGTCAAAAGCCTCAAGGGTTTGTTGTTTAGCATGTAAAAAAAGGTACAAATATGCCAAGAATTACATCTTTTGCAGATAGTTAGAATTTATAATAATAGTGTGTCATGTACAGGAATAGGCTATGAATAGAATAATCCCATTGTTTAGGAAAAATTTGTAGAGACACACCTAATGGTCAACAAGTTCAACAGTACGCTGTTTTCAAGGGTGTGTGTCAGTATAAGGGTATAAGGGGTCTTGAAAAGTTGCTTCTATGACAACTGAAAATGCTCTGGGGAGCCAGGGAGCACATAGGAATAATCTCACCAATATTTGCCACATGGAGGTATCTATTTGCTAACTCATCCTTCATGGGTTGAGTGGTGCCACTGGGGGCACTGTATCTCCTAAAATCTGTGTTCCCATAGTTGAAATGAAAAACTGCTGTGGCAGTAGAGAATGTCTCCATGCAGAGACAAGTGTCAACAGTGGAATACCCTAGCAGGTAGGAAATGATCTTCTGTAGTAAACCCAGAGATGGGCTGGAGAGGTGTGGGCATGGCATCAAGAATATATTTGTTTCACTCATACTCCAGAGTGCATATTCTTCTCCTGACACCTGGTAGGAACAGCTGACCACAGTATACAGACTGACGTAGAACAGGAAGTACATTGAAACATATAATCATCCCACCTGCTTAAGTTAGTCCCAGGACTGTGGTAAGTATGCATCATGTCCTGCCTCTCCCACCCAAGGTTGATGCTCCTGATTTTCAGTCACCATGTTGATCTTGGTCACTCATCTGAAAAGTAAGCCAACTTCACTCCTGAAGGGTCAACATCTGTCTTACTATTCCTGTCTTAGGCTGAGGCTGATACAGCTTCACATTTATGTTTATAAGCAAGTCCTGCCCATGTGCTATTTGAAGTCTTGTGGGAAGAATTTCTACTCTCCTAACCTTGACCTTTACTGTCCTTCAGTGTTATTTCTGAAGCAAAGCTGTAAAATGATATATTGCATCAACCTTGAGTTTCTCTTGCAAGGCCTTGTGAACCAAGGACGATGCCTCAGTGTAGAAAAAGTAGATAATATTATATTTTGATCCATCTGTTTGTAGAAATTATCTGTGTCTGTTTACAATCCTAAATCCAACTATTTCCACAAAGTTCTTACTAATATTTTGACTGAATTTATTTGACAATGTCACATGGGGAATAACAATACTCAACTCACTTGACAACTCTGGTCTTAAAAGTGATTTAATATTCTTTGATTGGACAGTCTCTTTTGAGACTCAACAGTGTAACACAAACTATTATTCAGACAGCAAGTATCTTCTGCTGCAGAGGTTACAGTCTTCCCCTATATTCTGAAAGGGCTTTATCCCTTTGAGGGGACTGCTTAACGCTGACAGTACATAGTTCAAAATTTCCACAGTTGCTTCACTGAAAAAAATTATACAGTATATTTTGATCATGTTTTCCCTCCCTAATTCTCCCATATCTTCTTCCCAGTACTATTTAATTGGCTGTATCACATGGTTGAGATAAACAGATGGGTAACATCAGAGCCAGGACCAGCTCCCAGGCTTTCTCTTACTTCTGATCTTCACTAAAAACTTACAGACCAGTGAAATCAACTCTTGATTGTTGAATCAAGTATGAACTGGCTGAGTATATTCATTTTCTGTTAAAGCATTACAAAGCTTCAAAGTTCTAGCAGCTTCCAAGTCCCAAACAGGTGAACAGAGAGTCCTCTGCCCAGGGTCTCACTAGGTAGAAGTCAGTGTGTTGGATGGCCCAACTCAAATCGGGGTTGATGAGGGATCATGATTCTATACCACTGACAAAGAAAGCCTTCTGATTTACAGTTCTTTGACAGTTGTATAAGTCAGCAACACCTCCTAGAAATGCCATCCGTTGTCACAGGTTTCAGCTTAGAGTCCTTGGTTGCTGCTGTGCTATTGCTTAGGAAAATCACATCTCCTTTATTCTGTTATTTAATCTCAACACTGACTTTTGCTAATTTAAAACTCTACCAGAGCAGTGAGCTTCCTGATCAGACTTGTTTTCATCTACCTTGGGCTACAGCAGACAGTTGCCTTTGAGCTGTCTTCAGTGATAATGGTTTTGTGTTGGCTACTTTTGTAGATATATAGCCCAGACCAAACTATCTGAGAGAACAACTTCAAGAACGATTTTTGAGAATTCATTCCACAGTTCTTGACTCTCTTATTCTTTGCTCGTGTTGAGGCAGTATATCACGGTAACAGTTCCGTGTGGCACAGAAAAATTTTTGTTTCAAGGTAGACAGGAAACAGAGACAAATAGAGACTTAATTTCTCCTAATAGGTCCTACCAAAGTTTCCATTAGGAGTTCAGTATGTCAGCCTATGGGGGAACGTTTTACGTTTAAATAATAACTGGTACCAGCCCACTTTCTTTAGTAAAAGGAGTAGTCTCTGGTCTCTGCCAAGATTGTAGCAGGCAGGTTTCTGGTCTTATATAATCTCTTTGAGGCATCGATATTGCCTGGGATATTCAGTACTTTGGGTAAATATGTTAATTATTTCCAAAATTGTAATTCTCTTTCCCCATTTATGCAGGCATCTGATTCAAGAATTTATGAAGGGAGGTAACTTGTCATCTTAAGAAGGCATGGAGAAGAGTGTCTATAGTCTTTAGTCATCTATTATCTGCAATGACATGGGTCATTTCTAACCCAGGCTTTCATGTTACATATGTTTTAAATATTCCCACCACAATGTACCCATCTCAGGTCTTGGGTACCACTCCCTCCCTCTGTTGGTCCTGATTTTAGCATAGATTGTTTTCTATAGTGTGGTCAGCCCTTTCTAACTATACTGCCTTTACAATCAAATACTACTATGTGTTGTTTGGGAGCGTAACTTACTCTCTAACTGCTTTATAAAGATGTGTTTGGGAGTTTATAGATTTCTGTGCATGCCCTGAGTTGATAGTTCACTGACTGAGCATAGCAATATTCTCTTTTTTCACAACATCTAAGGCAGTTATAAAATCTGCTCAGCACCACATTCATTTTCCTTTTAGCTGTTTTCCCTCTGTTTTGTTTGGTTTTTGTTTTTTTTTCATTTTTCTTTATTAAGAAATTTTCTTCTCACTCCACATACTATCCACAGGCTCCCCCCTCCCTCCTCCCCCTCAGCCCTCTTTCCCAAGCCACCCCACATCCTCACATCCCCCAAATTGAGGTCTCCCATGGGGAGTCAGCAGAGCCCAGCACACTGAGTCTAGGCAGATCCAAGCCCCTTCCCATTGCACCAAGGCTGTGCAAGGTGTCACACCACAGGCACTGGATTCCAGAAGCCTGCCCATAGACCAGGGACAGATCCCAATCCCCCTGCCTGGGTACCCCCCAAATAACTGCCTTCCGTATCCAGAGGGCCTGGTCCAGTCCCATGGGGTCTCCACAGTCACCAGTCCACAGTTCATGGGCTTCCACTAGTGTGGCCCGTCATCTCTGTTTTGTAAACGTTAGTATGCTTTCCCTTCCTCTGTACCTCATCTTCATCTAGACTGGATAAGAGTCTTAGAGACAGTGATTCTATTTTTCTATTTTAATTAACAAAACTGCTTTTAATTGCTATATTGCTTTTCATACGACAAAGATGATTTCATCAGATTCTCCAATTCTGAAAACGTAGTTACTTCCAATGATCCATATTGTATTGAATTTTCTTATATCTCTCCTTGTATAAGTGTGAGTTTCCCCTCCCCCTTAGGGTAGATATCAAGTAAAATTGTTGGATCATAGGGTTTATATGTTTAAAATTTTAGGTAGATTGGGACAAGCAGTTCTTCAAAATCTTTTTTTTTTTAATGCTGAACCAGTTGACCATTCTGTCAGAATGGAACCTTTGATGACATGCAATAGTGGAGATGCATGAACTACAACATGAAAATTTGGAAGGAGAAGACTCCTATGTAGCCTGTAGCCCCAGAGAACATGGTGAAAGAATCACAGACATCTCCCTTTTCATATGATGACATTTGTAGTAAGGAAAATGTGATGTTTTATAGGCAACATTGACACCAGAGACCTTCATTTAGCTGCTTTTCTTTATGCAAGATTAGATATTCAAATCATGGAAAGACAAACAGCTGTTCTTGTTATTTGCCTCTTGGAAATTTTAATTAGTTTTTGTCTAATTTTAAAAAGTGTATTGTCAGTCCGCTGAGCTATGTTTCATTACCTTTTGTATTGCTGAGTTCCATTATGGGCAGGTGAATCTGCACAGGTAGCTTTTACAGCCTGTAAGAAGAGGATGCAGTCAGGAATTCTTCCTGTCACTGGGCTTGCCCTTTCCCAGGATACTCTAATGGTTATATATTATTTCATAAAAGGTAATACTCTTTTCTTTCTGCATTTACCTTGGGAATCTCTGAACACATTGGGAGCTAAAAACTGATTTCCAAGCCACTAACTCTGCTGCTAGAAAGCCCAGGAAACTCACAAACAGTGTTTATGCTATAGCCTAAAGTGATGTGCATGAGGCTGGCTATGCCATCAGTAAACTGCTTGGCATTATGCCAGCTGTAGAACTGCTTTGGACCTTGACTTCTGACTCTAAACATTAAACATACTGGCTGCAGAACAGCTTAAATCCCATCCTGTTATTATAGGCCATGGTTATGCTTTTTCTGGTCATGCATTCTTTCCCAAAATATTAGAAACAGGTATCCCACTCAATTTCAGTGACTCAGAAATCCAGGAAAGCACCCGTTTCATATGTATTAAATGTGACATCTTCAAATTGATTATACTCCAGTAATTCAGGACTAAGATTTATGGAGATGAGATGTCTTTAAGCAAAGCGATATATAATCATAATTCTGGACAGTTTCGTGACGAGGAAATGGAAACACAGATAACATGACTGCAATATTCCTGGCAGGAATCCCTTGTTTCCTACCTGGCATTACAGCATGTGGAGAAACAGCAGAGGGGCTCACTGGAGTTCAAAGAATCTTAATTGCAAGGTTTATAAAGATTATCTGAAACCATCTGCAAATCAAAAGTGCTTACCCTAGGGCAGCATGGCACACTCTGCAGATCTGAGTTCAGAATCAGATAGAAATGGGATTAAAGTTCAACTCTGCCATTAGCAGCTAAACTTTCAAAAACATAGCTCATTTCCCTGCAGCTTACTTTTCTCACCTAGGATACATTATCCCCATTATATGGGTTTATAAGAAATCACATATCTGAAGTAATGTTTTTGGTTCCTAGCACTTTCTTTAAGATGACCTCGTTAGCTTTAGTTTTATTAAAATCTGCTATGAGTTTCACAGCATTAACACATGAAAACAGCATAGAGTTTGATGATGCAAGGCATATTTAGAGTTCTCTGTGAATCCAATATTGTGTTAAATATTAGAGATACAATGGAATTTCCAGGCAGATGTGATTTTTGCCTACATGATGTTTACATTCTAGGAAGAGAGAATAAAAAACAAAATCAAAATACTATACAGGGTTTGATAACTATTCTGAAGGAGATATAGAGGAATTATGGGATAGATAACCTTGAAATATTGGTTAGTATTGATCAAAGAAGAAATCCGTTACATTAAAAAGAAGAGCATATCTGTTTAAGCTGAGGGAGAACAATGGCTTAGTCAGTAAAAATAGGGAAATGAGCACCGGTCAGCAAGGTAGTGTAAAAAGACAGAATAACTCAAGCAAAGAGAGTTATTATGTGTGTGAGCATGAGCTGCTGTTCTTTTGTTCTGGAAGAAGCTGAAAGCTGTGTTTGAGAAAGAAAAAGGGTGGAATTGTTATGGCTGTTATCTGGATTGTGGCGAGTCTGAGCGTGGGGAATCGCTTGGATGCTAAGTCTTTATTCTATCTCTTCTGATTTGTCAATGTGAAGAGGTGAGGTCTATGTGAACTCATTTGTCTCAAGTGATTGTGAATCTTTCACTAAAAATGGAAGCAAAGTAGTTCCTTCTACAGTTAAAAAAAATGTGGTGTGGGGATGAATTACCGTTGTGAAGAGCAAAGGGGCTTCTCGGTGACTGCAGCCAACGTAATTTACTGATTCTGATTTCTCCTCAGAAGCATTGAAAGTATTGGACATCTTGAACAATCTGTGCCTAAAGGCAGCAGGTAGTCAACCTTGGGTGGCAACCAAGGGTAAGAGCAACAGCCTATATTGTTTTGGGGGTTCTTTGGACAACCTGACCAACAATTCATAATGGGGTTTCTCAGGTGTAGTACTGCTTTTTTGTTAATCATTGGCTCTTGTGGGAACATTGTCAGCCCAAGTGGCATAGTTTCATTAATAACACACACACACACACACACACACACACACACACACACACACACACACGTTCCAGGTTCCAGCCATGAGAAACTTCCTTTTGAATCATTATCCAGGGTAGTCCAAGTGACCACCAAACAATATAGATTATAAAGGTAGTCCTTGGTTGCCTCTCAGGGATTGAGGGTGGGGCCCTATTGCTGAGGAGGCCATACACTTAGGAGAAGGGCCTGGATGATTCCAGCTGAATCTAACACAAAAGCATGTTTTCTGAAGTCTAGATTCTGTGGCTCCAGAAAATGCTGTTCATGGCACTGTGGGAGGGAAGCCATTAAACAGGCCCACCCAGCTGAAATACCAATGAACCATGACAATTACCCACATGCAAGATATACGTAAAGGTGCAGTAAGTGGGACGGAACTGTCAGTAGCAACCAAAAGCTGTTAACTGGACTTTGGTCCCATTCAACAAGAGGGGAATCATGCTTGGTACTGGAAACTTATATCCAGGGTTAGTAAGCTCACGAGTCATAGCAAAGAATCTACTCCAGTCACTGCTAGGCCATCATAATTCCTTACTACATTCTAAATCTTATCCTTATACTCACAGAGAAGCGGAGCCACCATCCTTCATCAAAGAAACCTCTCTTTACAGCAAATTGAGACGAGCACAGAAAACTAAACTCGACACAATGCAGAGACTGAATGGTGGGGAACTCAGGTCCAATGGGTACATCCTCATCATAGCTCCTGCATCTGTGGCTCAGGGAATGCTTTGAAAGAGGAGGCGGAAAGACTGTAAGAATCAGAAGACCAGGAAGTCTGCTGTGAAATAGTTTCTCCTAGAAATGGCTATATAGACTAGGCCAGAACAAAGGCAGTATCAATGGACATGTAAAAAAGGGTCGTGGGCTGGTGGTGGTGGTGGGTTCCCTCCACTAGACAAAGAAATACAGGCAGCTAATGACTGCTGGGAAAATGATTAACCTCTTCTGTGGATGCACCTTTTGACTAATGTCCACTGCAGAGTGGTCAGCCTGAAAACCATAAACACACAGCAAAAGCAGAGTCAGCAGTTTGCATTTATATATATTTGTGAATACACATACGTAAACACACAAACATATACGTATATAACAATAAAGAAAAAGTGGTGGCGGTCACTTTGAGAGTGTGAGGAGGCCATGGGAGGGATTCCAGGGAGGGTAGCTGGGTGGGGCTGAAGGAAGGGAGGAGAGGTGTAAATGATAGAATTCTATTCAGTTAAAATATTTTTTTTTGTTTTTGTTTCTTTGCTTATGCAGAAAGAGAGGAGGAACGTAAAAATGTTGGGTAGGGAAGTGAGGAAGATCTGGGAGCAATTGGGGAGGAAAAATACATGATCAAAATGTATTGTTTGAATTTTTTCAATAAAATAAAAGAAAGATCATTTTGATCATTTTAAAAAGAATAAGTACAATAAAGACATACAGATTTTGAAAAGAGTCATAACTTATTTATGTACTGAGTTTGTTGTGACACAAGACAGTAGTGTTTAATTTTTACAGAATATTAGATTCCAAGATCTCATGCATAGGAATGAAGCTAATAAAATCCAGGCACCTTATGATCGCCTGAGCATACGTGCTTGTCAACATTCACACCCCTGTGTGTCCCTTCCATGTCACTCTAGCGTATTGACCTGTCTGGCGCTCTGCAGCTGCAATGATCACTACCTGATGAACCCTGCAAACATGTAGATACATTTTATAACTCTTGGAAGGAGAGTGTGGAATTTCTAATTCTTAAATACTTTGAAGAATTTGCCAGTGAAAGTAAAGTTTAGCCTATAAATCCTGTCTTTGCTATTTATATAATTGTTTAGGTACAACACTCTACGGCTTCAAAATAATTGGATCATTGTCTAAGATGTCTGGTGTGTGTGTGGACAGGAATGGTGGCCACAGTTCTACCTATGCCTTTTATTGTCTGAGGCTTCAGTGATACTTGCTCTTTTTGTCCTGATATGAATGATTATCCCTTATCATTCCTATTCTTTGATTATCTTTTCTGTTTTGCAGGAGTTTATCCAATAATTTTTGTTTTGTTTCTTTATAATTTTCTTTTCAGGAACTACTCTTTTTTATTTGTGATCTATATCCTTATTGCTTTCTTCCTCTTGTGTTTTTAAATAAATTAGATTTATTTTTCTATTTATATTTTTTGAGTTAGTGTTCAGTACTACACATTTCCTCCCAAGCACTGCTTTAACTATACCCCACAGAACATGCAGATTGTGTTTTCATTTTCTTTAAGTATCTTCTAATTGATCTTGCAGCTTCTTTCCTGGCCATGGGTTGTTCAATATTTATGTATTTTCATATTTTTCTATTACTTTATCACTTCTGGTTCAATTCCATTAGCACGAGAGAGCAGAAATGGCATGATGTCCATTCTTTTAAATTATCAAGGTTTGTTTTCCGGCCTAGGACAAGCAAGCCTATGCATTTAGGATGCATCTTGATGACTGTTCAATGTTCCATTGAAAAGAATATACATTCCTCTCTAGTCTCATGTCATATTTTATAGATTCCAGTTGAATGGTTTTGGTAAATGGTGTATTTTCAGTTTTATGTTCTTGTTGATTTACTATTCACTCATTAAATGATTACTGAAAGGTGAGTGTCCAAGCTTCCAACTGTAATTGTAGATTTCAGAGCTTCTTTCAATTATGTGAGATTTTAACTGGTTTTAGGTCCATGGAAATCTTTTTTTTTCCAGAAACAGAATTTATAATGCCTAAATGTGGCTATAAAAGTGAGGATAATGTGTACCAGCTATTTTATTGCAAGACAATATATCTTTCCTCCCAGAGAGGAAAAGTTTAGTTTTGAGAACACAAGAATGGAAATAACTCAGTTTTAATTTACGAAAACATTTGAAGTCTAAGTCAGATTTCTTCCTCACCTTTCAGTGTGTCATGAGAAATTCACATAACATCTTCCGAGTCCTTCAGAGCAATATACTCGACTAACTTGGCCACCTGGAGGAGATAATTACAGTTCTAAATAATGATTTTTCACAAACGAGATTTTAAGAGTGACTGTCATGAACTCAGCACCTGGTAGCTTGCTTTGCAAGGCTATTAAAATCAGGAGAAAAGAAATATCATTTTACATTTTATAAAATGAGTATTCATAGACAATAAACTAGCTCTTCCTGCCAGATATTTGAGCACTGCTAATCCCTAGCACATCTCATTTCCATATAATTACTAATATTTCTTCTAGTAGTAAAATCATTTACTGTCCCGAAAATGGGTTTAAAATCATGAGTTTATCAATGTGATCAGTAGAGTCTTTCGTATTTAGAAAAGAAGGTGTGTGTGTCCACTCTTCTTTCTCATGTATTCCAAATGATATTTTATTTGAAACAAAAACACTGTGCTAATTACGCTGTGTTTTACATCCTTTCTAAAACTTGTGAAATTCTGGGATGTTCCTGCTGCTGGAGAACATTTTTCAGTGTCTTCCTATTAGGAGCCTGATAACCCACTCCAGGATGAGCAGCCAATGTTCTAGAGAAGGCTGCCCAACAGCTCATGAATGTTCAGTGTCTTAAGGCTTCAGATTTTAATCATTTCCCCCTCAGATGTTGATAAAATTATTAATTTTAGGATAAGAAAATGGTTACTTTTAACCCTTCTCTCTCCTGATCCCCCTCTCTCCCTCTCCCCCTCCCTCCTCCCTCCCCCCCCTCTCTCCTTGCCATTATCTTTACAAAGTAAACTGTATGTAAAAAATTTCATATTATGTATCTGGTTTTTCTTCAGACAATATTAATCTTTCAAATATTATTTTATGTGTAGGGCTTGATCTTTTTCCCTGCATGTGTATCTGTGCAGTATGTGTGCCTGTTTCTGAGGAGGCCAAGGGAAGGTATCTGATCCCCTGGGAGTAGAATTACAGACTATTGTGAGCTGCCATGCTAGGATTCGAACCTGGGTCCTCTAGAAGAGCAGCCAGTGAGCTTCATCACTGAGACATCTCTGGAGCTGGAGAGATGACTCATTCAGTAGAATGCTTTCTATGCAAGAGAATGACCAAAGTTCAGGCTCTAATCACCCACATGAAAGCCAGATGTGGGTTTCTGTGCCTGTAACCTCATCCCTTGGTTGGCAAAATCATGGCAAATCCTTGGACTTGTTAGTCAATCTAGCCAAATTGTGAACTCTGGGTTCAGTGAGAAACCCAGTATCATAAAGTAAGGCATCCTCATAAAATAAGCTTTTGTGTAAGACATCTGATGTTGACTTTTGATCTCCACACATATGGAAGCACCCACATGCACATGTCCACATATGAAAATGTACATCACACACACACACGTAGAACAAATCTTAAATGGTCTTATCAATAAAATCAAACCCGGTGCCAGTTATTGGGGTGAATGCTGGAAGATCAGAGAAGCAGAACAAGCCACAGCCACCTCACCTTGCCAATTCCTCAGCTGATCCTGTTTCCTCAGTCTGGAAGCCTGAGTCCTCATCCAGAATGAATCTCAGCTGAACTGCTGCTAAAAGCCTTAAAGCTTAACCAGCTCTAGATCCTGGTCCTTAAACCTTAAAAACCTTTCTGCCATCACTTCCTGGGATTAAAGGTGTGAGTCACCATGCCTGATTGTTTCCATTGTGGCCTTGAACTCACAGAGATCCAGATAGATCTCTGCCTCTGGAATGCTAGGATTAAAGGCGTGTGCTACCACTGCCTAACCTCTGTGTTTAATATTGTGGCTGTTCTGTTCTCTGACCCCAAGATAAGTTTATTAGGGTGCATAACATTTTGGGGAACACAATACCAACACACACACACACACACACACACACACACACACACACACACCACATCAAATCTTTGTGGTTTGGATAAACAAAAGTAATAAAGCTAAACAAGGCAAGCAACATTTAAATTAAATTTTGTGTGTAGGGATGTGTGAAGTATGTTCATGTTCATGTTTATGTGTGTATACTTGTGTGTGGAGGCCAAAGGTCAACATCAGGTACCTTAGTCAATTGTTCTCTACCTTATTTGTCAAAACAGGGTCTCTCACTGAACTTGGGCTTGTACAAGATGACTGGCCAATGAACTCTGGGGATTTGCTGTCTGCATACCTCCATTGCTGGGGGAACAGATGTTTCTGGCTTTTATAGGAGCTGGTGACCCAAGTTCAGGTCCTTACTCTTACATGGCAGGTGCTTCACCAACTGAGCCAATTCCCTAATCCTCAAAGAACCTTTCACATGCTGTTTTGTTATTACCCACAGGTCTATTTTGTTTTTTGAATTAACCTTTGACCCATGTGTGATTTTGCACTATCTTTCAGTCATTGGTTATTTGAAAAAAATTGTTATTCCATACCTGCAAATTATAGAGAAAGTTAATGTTTTCCTTCTCTACATGCAAAGAACTACCTTTTCCAGAATGTCATAAAATTGGAATAATATGCTATGCCGTCTTTCTCATTCTATTCTGCTTAATAATAGACATTTTCCGTATTTTTTCACAGGTTGAAAGCTCCTTTCCTTTTAGGAAAGATTTTAGGGAATATATTTATTTTATATTGTATGTGTGTGTTTAATAAACTTGGTTTATTATTATTTTCTTCCTCACTTTTATAGTTCTTTGACAATCTCAGACAATGTAGTTTGATCTTGTTCACCTACTTCCCTGACTCCCCCGAGACCCACCCCACTTCCCTACCCACCCAACTTTGTGTTCTCTTATTTTTAATACATGGAGTCCAGTTTATGCTGACCACATATCCACATATTCTTGGACATGTGGTCTTCCTCTGAAGCATAAAGTATGGTCAATCCACCAGGGAACACACTCACTCCTAAATAACTCTCCCAACAGCTCTCGGATAGTTGGGGCATGAATGATTAGGATCTGTTTAAGTTTGATGACTGTGAAGGGGAAGAGAAACATATTTCTTTGTTTGGAGTGGGGTGTGTATGTAGCTCCACTCAGACGTTGATAGGTCCTGCGTTGCTAACAGGTTGCTAGGTGCACTGTTCAGAAAGGAGTACATGTGTATATGTTCTGTCAAAGATCCCAGGCTGCCAAGTGCTTAGAAGTGTTAGAAGACGGGTGTGTACATAACCCGAGCCAAGTAGAGTCAGAGGTTGCCAAGCTATTCCTACCTTGCCCACTTTAATTTGTGTCTCAGAGACTGCTGCTACATTAAAGAGAGGAGCTAAGACTCCATAGCAGTTGTGCATGTACCGTATTTTGAAGTCATTTAGGATGGGATGGTTAGAATTCAAGGGGGCCCATTAACAATCTAGAGAGATGACTGGCAGTGGTGGCGGCTTTAATCCCAAAACTCAGGAGGCAGAAGCAGGTGAATCTTTGAGTCTGAGGCCAGCCTGGTCTACAGAGCGAGTTCCCGGACAGCCAGAGTTACACATTGAAACCCTGTCTCAAAAAAACCACAAAACAAAACAAATAAAAACCCCAAATCTAGAGAGACCTTGGAAAGAGAGATAAAGGAAAAACTCTATAAAGAACAATCAGATGGTGGTATAAATATGGCCATTTGAACACATTTATCTTCTCCTGTGTGAGATCTGTGTGCTTCTATCAAGCTGAGATTCATAGGGAGAAACAAGACAAATAATACAGCCCATCAACTTCCCACAGATCAACTACCCCGCTACAGTACCCCATGTTATGTCCACTATCCTTTCGACCAATCCCCTCTGACTTGAATATGAACTTTTTGATCACTGTATGTTGTGGAATATGGTGGGAATTGGTTATTTCTGGGGTGGGGGGGGAGACTTCACTGACAAACAATTGTTAAGTATGAGTGCTATTTCCTGATTAGAATTATACTTGGTGTAACGTTTATTTGACGGTGTTGAAGTGGAAATGAGAAAACTCAAGGACAAGGAACAGCTAGTGATGGGTCTGTCAGAGCTCCTCCTGCAGTCCAGAGAAACAAACCTAAACCCATGTGTGTCCTCGGTGGACACCCCCACCATGAAAGCTTAGGTATTTAGTGTTTTCTAATTTTTTCCATCCATTCAAACTCCATCTATCTTCCTAAAACCTCTGAACATTTTCTCTCTCTCTCTCTCTCTCTCTCTCTCTCTCTCTCTCTCTCTCTCTCTCTCTTTTGAACAACTAATAAGTGGTTGTAAGTATGAGATTTCTTTAGCCTATCTATCCAGAAAATCTTCATAAAATAGCACCCCAGTGGTAAGCTGGACAAATTATACATAAAAAAATTAAAGGGTATTGATGGTAGGATTGGTGTTTAGCGAAGTACCGATGTTCTCACGCTCAGAAACTTTGTAGTTTTGCCAGATAGCTCATCCTTGTTAGTACATCATCATTTTGTGTGTATGCTTGTGTATACATGTTCATATGTGTGGTAGTGCATGTGTAGGTGGGTGCGTATGTCCACACATGTGTGCGTGCATGTGGAAGCCAGAGGTTAGCCTCAGTTGTCAGCCTCAAGATGCTGTCTGTTTTATTTTTGAGACGTCGAGGTCTCTCATTGACCTAGTGATGGCCACATAATCTAGACTGACTGGCCAGTGAGGTCCATGGGGTCTGCCTGTCTTCATCTTCCCAGTGCCAGGATTACAAGTGCATGCCACCACACTGGACTTTTTTAAAGCTGTGTTCTGGGGATCTGTCTCAGGTCTCCATGAATGTATGACAAGCACTTCACTGGCTGAGCCGTGTCCCACCGCCATCGCCGTTTTTAACTGTAATCTTAGCAGTTTTTCACAGGGCACTTTGCCTGGCAATATTTGGTTCTGGTAAATTTTAGTTGCTCTGTGCATCCCATATAACAATTATGTCTAGTTTAGCCTTCAGTCAGTTTTATTGAACTTCCTCCTTTATATGATTTTTTAAAAAATATGGCATGAAATTCCTCAAGTTATCTCCATTTAGTATCACCATTCCCCTGTGAATTTCAAAGATAAGTTACATTTTATTTTGGATATTTAACATCTCAAAACTCAATTCTGTGAATATATAAAAATCTTACCAAGGAAAATTTCATGAAAGGGAGAAAAAGAAATATAGTATAAGACTCATATGCTTGTTATTAACAGTCATTCTGTACAAAGAAGAGAATGGCTGATTGAAAAATTCTACTAGGACAGATTAAGGAAATTTTTACCGAAAGACAGGATACCAAAAGACTTAGATTATTAAGTATTTGAAACTAACACTTTCTATTGCTGGAGAAACATGCCTGTTTAGAAAAGGTAGAATGGGCTAATAGTTTTGTCTTTTCAATCATGTCAACTGGAGGGGCTAAAAGTGTATAATCTAACCAAAATTCTATCCAGGAGGCAGGGATAATCAGAAGCAAAGACCGGCCAAGATAGATGAAATTTCTGTAAGCCACAGGTTGGTGAAGTTTTCTACCTCAAAATTCAATGTTATATTCAATTCTTGTCTTTGCATTAAGAATACTTTTGTTGTTGCTGGTGTGTGCTCGTGTGGATGACTGCACATACATGGGTGTGCTCACTGCTATTAGTTCATTTGGAATGACTTAAAGTCATCCAACTGATAACAAGTCCCCAAATCTCTTTTAAAACTATGGTGATATTGTGTTCTCCAATATGTTATGCATGCTAATAAACTTATCTGGGGTCAGAGAACAGAACAGCCACTAGATATAGAGGCCAGAAAATGGTGACACACACACTTTTAATCCTAGCATTCCGAAGGCAAAGATCTATCTGGGTCTCTGTGAGTTCAAAGCCACACTGGAAACAGCCAGGCATGGTGACGCATGCCTTTAATCCCAGGAAGTGATGGCAGGAAGAAGAAAGGTATATAAGGTATGAGGACCAGGAAGTAGAGCCTGGTTAAGCTTTTAGGCTTTTGGGCAGCAGTTCAGCTGAGATCCATTCGGATGAGGACACAGAGGCTTCCAGTTTGAGGAAACGAGATCAACTGAGGAATTAGTGAGGTGAGGTTAGCTGTGACTGGTTCTGTTTCTCTGATCTTTCAGCCTTCATCCCAATACCTAGCTCCGGGTTTGTTTTTATTAATAAGACCTTTTAAGATTAATACTACATAAAGCTGACAAGATGTGCTTAGGCCATTCATGTCTGATTTCTTTCCAGGCTTCACTGTGAGTCTATTGTATTATCAGGACATAAAGGACATAAAAGAGATTCAGCCTTTTGGTCTAAATCCAAACAGCAATTGTCAGTCATGCCCTAAACTTCAGTCTGAATTTGTTAACTTCCTAGGACAATTGGGTAACTTGGGCATCCACAACAGTAAGAGATCACCTGCTGTGGTGGCTGTCATAGAATCTGACCCCTAGGGTTGCAGGACAGTGTCACTGAGCAAAGATTCTCAAATCACAGATCTTTTTAAATCAATTTTCAAAATATATCAGGAACCAAAGGGGAAGTATTGGTACACGTTTACACTTCTAATGGTAGTGCATAGTGTGCACTTTACTGGTGCCTTGGCCTCCCAGTGTTTGTATGTCCGTCTCTCTTGCTCGCTCTGTGTGCCACGTCAGCCTGCTTGGCTTATAGTGTGGATACAAGTGCCAGAGTTTGCAATAGAAAGGGGCACTCAAGAGTTATAAGACCTCCTGACCTATCATATGCTTGATTGATTAGAGAGACAGGAGGGCAAGTTTGCCTGGTCAATAGCTGTATATTACTGCTGTATCACTGCATAGCTGTGGTTTTTATACCAGTCTCTGTGGCAAAGGTCACACAGGATCAAAATGTGTGTCCCCGGTGGTTAATGTTATCACAATAGGTACCCCATTACTAGCACCGGGAAGAGAAATTTATTATCTATGAATATTTAAGATTTCATCTGTCCTCCAACCCTCTCCTGTCTATAAGTTACTTCTCATTCATCACACCATTATGATCTATTTCAGCTGACTCCATGCCCATACATAGGCTAGCAACCCCAAAACTGAGTGTATTGCACTTTTGCATTTTATCCATCTCATTTGTTTACTCTGTTCACATAGCATAGAGGACTGCCCTTAAATAATGCAGCCTTATGACTTGCTTAGTGTCTGGTGTTACATTTGCAGGAATTAGAAACACTGCATCTTTATTTCTAGAAAAAGCAACCAGAAAGGGAGAGGTGATTTTCTTTTTAAAAACAATTATTTTGGAATAAAAATGTAGGTAGACAGGTTGAAGAAGGTTGGTATATATGAAAAAAGAAAATCATAAATTATCTGGATGTAATTTCTTCTTTATTTTTAGGGTAATTTTGTTATTTTATATGCATAAATGTTTTGCCTGTATGTATGAATGTGTACCATGTGTGTGCGCCTAAGGACTGTGAATACCAGAAAGGATGTCACTGGAGTTACAGTAGTTGTGAGCTGCCATGTGGGTACTGGGAATCAAACTGGGGTCCTCTGCAAGAGAAAGAAGTGTTCTTGACCCCTGAGCTGACTCTCTAGCCTTCTTGGACATAATTTCTCTTGCTTCTTCTTTATTTCCCTCTCTCCATCATCCTCCTTTCCTTTTATCTTTCTTTTTGCATATTGAAAATGACTGATGTTTTAGTTAGGAAGGTTTTTTTTTAATTATTGCTGTGATAAAACACCATAATCAATAGTAATTTGGGAAGGAAAGGGTTTATATATGGCTTACACTTCCATATCACAGACCATCATCAAAGGGAGCCAGAGCAGGAAATTTAAGGCAGGAACTGAAGCAGAAGGCATGGGGGAATGCTGCTTACTGGCTTGCTCCTCATGGTTTGCTCAGCCTATTTTTTTTATAGAACCTGAGATCACCTGCTCAGGGGTGGCCCTGCTCACAGTGGGCTGGGATCTCTCACATCAATCATCAATCAAGAAAATGCACCACAGGCTTGCTTATAGATCAATATGATATAGGTATTTTCTCAGTTAAGATTCACTCTTCCCAGAAATGTCTAGGCATTTGTCAACTTAACAAAAACCGGCCAATATATTTTATTATGAGTTAAATTATATGTCAATTTATGTTGTTTACAATTATTTTACTGAAAGTTTACAAGGTAAAATTATTGCCTTAGGTTTCTGTTCCTGTAATAAATATTATGAGCAAAAGCAACTTGGGGGAGGAAATGGTTTATTTTATCTTATAGTTGTAATCTGTCATGAAGGGGAATCAGGGAAGCAACTCGAGGCAGGGACTGAAGGAGAAACCATGGAGGAATGCTGCTTACTGACTTGCTCTCCATCACTTGCCCAGGTGACTTTCTTGTAAAACCCAGAACCACCTGTTGGCCTCACCCATACCAATCATCCATCAAGACTATGCCCCACAGGCTTGCCTATAGGCCAGTCTGATGAAGGCATTTTCTCAAACGAAGTGCTCACTTCCAAGATGACCCTTGCCTGTGTCAAATTGGCAAAGAAACCCAGTGGCACAATTGTATTAAAGAATTGTTGCTTTAAATCAGGTGTGGTGATGTACACAGATCATCTAAGCAACAGGATTAAGACTTCAGGCCAACATGGGATCTGGAAAAAGATGTCTCAAAAACAAACAATCAATAACAACAATGAAAACTAAAGAAAAACACCAATAAAATAATAATAAAGTAAAATGTGATAAACAGTGGGATTTAATTACTTCCTTAGGGGGCAGAGATGGGGCTCAGTGGTAGTGTGCTTGCCTATGCTGCATAAATAAGACCCTGTGCTTGATACCTACCATTGCAAACAACAAAGAAGTTCAAACTTTAGAACAGCTGTAGAAGTCTAGAGATGTATCTTTTCCACTTGGGTAGGATTTTTGTTTGCTTGTTTTGTTTATGGGAAGCTGTCTTTGAAACACTATTCCTTGGAAAAGCTGTTAGGTTCTTTCTTAGCCCCTTTACATGTAAAAGAGGATGACATGTATGTTATGTGGCTTTGTCAGAAACTCAGATGAAAAAGCTTGACTTTCTCCAATGTCATTTTTTTTTTGGAGTAACAACACATTCATAAAGCATGGTAGTTTCAGTGGCTTCAGTTTCCCAAAGAATCTATGTTCCTTGATATCCCTGACCAAGGTAAACACAGGTCCATTACAGACTGGCTGTAAGGACTAAGAGGCTACCTGTTCAACAGGTTTCTAAAGTCATTAGGAGGACAGAAGCTGATAGAAATGCAAGCAGAATCTGCACTGATAAGATTAGGAACTAAGGTGAGTTGGAGGCCTTTTCTGCAGAATGGGTTATGGCTGCTGTAAAGTCAAGTTGCAGGGTCAATGTTGGGCTGTAGGAGTGAGATGAAACAGAAGTCAAGACCAAGACAATGGAAATAAGCCAGTAGACAGATGAGCAACAGATCTAGCAGGTCCAACAAGAGAATGGGCAGATGCCAATTTGAGTAGGCCATGTGAACTATAGGGACTGAATAGAGCTCAAGATCTTGGGTGGTTGGAAGTTCTCTGTAGCCACTTGACACACACAAGATGGTCAGATGAAAGTCACAGTATTAGATATTCTCCTCTTTATGGGGTCCAGATGAGGGAATTACATACTTTGCTCAATCTTATGTGTCCAATAAATTCTCTGGCCTATTTTCTTGCTTGATGGAGAAATAATAACATTTAAAGGGAAGTACAAGTTAAGGAAATTAACACCAAGCCAGAAACTATTTAAAGGAATATGATTCACAGAGGAAGAATAAAGATTACTTCATCTTTGAGAAACGGGAATGAATACACTGCATAAGGAAAAATAATGAACAAAGGAGAGTCAGGACAAGTCTGTCATGTCCAGTGCAGGAATCAATCATGTCCAGTGGACTGAATCAGGCAACTCCTAACACTCACAGAGAAGAAAGAAAAGAGTTACCAATCACCAACCAGGATAACCAACAAAACCTACAGTCCCTGGATATTACCCTTAAGTGCAGATAGCCTCAAATGACCAGCTAAAAGACATACACATGCTGACTGGATTAAAAATGAGACCCAGCTGTCTTTTATTTCCATGAAACACATCTCACTGGCAAAAGCATCCCAAAACTCACTGTCAAAGGATGGAAATCAGCCCACTGAGTGAATGGAAGCCATAAACAAGGTAGCGTGGTGCTCTCTTATGTGAAAAAGCAGACTTCAACCCAAAGCTAGATAAAGCTAATCACTACATATTAATAAAGGGATCATTTCATCAAGGAGAAATAACAGTTATGAGTATTCCCCTCATGTAGAGGTTCTCAGTTTTGCATAAGATATTTACTGCTTTTCTTTGTGATTCTTCTTGGGCTTACTGATGTTTATTGAAGCATATCTATTTTTCATTCATATAAGTTTTTAATTATAATTCCATTTTATTTTTTGCCATTAAAAAGTTTTTGTTCATTTTACATATCAACCACAGATCCTCCCTCATCCCTCCTCTCACCTCCCAACTTTCTCCCCCCAATCCCCTCCTTCAAAAGAGTAAGTCCTCCCATGGGGTGGGGGACAGCAAAGGCTGGTACATTCAGTTGTAGGCAGGACCAAGCCTCTCCCCCGCCCCCCCCCATCAAGGCTGAGCAAGGTGTCCAACCACAGCTAATGGGATCCAGAAAGCCAGCTCATACACCAGGCATAGATCTTGATCACACTGCCAGGGGCCCCTCAAACAGACCTAGCTACACAACTGTCTCCCTTATGCAGAGAATCTAATCCAGTCCCATGCAGGTTCCACAGCTGTCAGTTTAAAGTTCATGAGTTCCTTTGAGCTTGGTTCAGTTGACTCTTTAGATTTTCCCATCATGATCTTGTCCCCACTTGCTCATATAATCCCTCTTCCCTATCCTCAATGGAACTTCCAGAGCTCGGCCTAGTGCTTGGTTGTGGATCTCTGCATCTGCTTTCATCAGTTACTGGATGAAGGCTCTATGACAGTTAGGGTATTCACCAATCTGATTACTGAGATAAGCCAGTACAGGCACCCTCACCACTATTGCTAATAGTCTAATCTGGAGTCATCCTTGCGGATTCCTGGGAATTTCCCTAGCACCAGGTTTCTCCCTTACCCCATAATGGCTCACTCTATCAATTTATCTCTTTCGTTGCTCTCCCCCTCCACCCCTCCCCCAGCTCTTGCTCAACTGTGTTCATAACAGCATTATTCATAATAGCCAGAACCTGGAAACAACCAAGATGCCCCTTAACTGACTAATAGATAAAGAAAACATGGTACACATACACAAAGGAGTATTACTCATCTGTAGGAAACAATGACATCCTGCAATTGCAGGCAAATGGATGGAACTAGAAAATATCATTCTGAGTGAGGTAACCCAGACTCAGAAAGACAAACATGGTATGTACTCACTCATAAGTGGGTACTAGATGTAAAGCAAAGGATAACCAGACTACAACCCACAGCTCCAGAGAAGCTAGGAAACAAGGAGGACCCTAAGGGGAATACATGGAAGGAGATTTCCATGAGTAAACTGGGGATAAGGAGAAACAAGAGAGGGGAGGGGATGGGGGATGAGAACATGAGGGAACAGGATGGTCGTATCAGTTTTTACTAGACACTTTGGTGTTACTGATTTAATCTTATCTTGGTCAGATCTCATGCTTTCATCTTCGTATTTGTACGCTTCGTAAACTTTTTCATACTACAAAGCGATAGGTTTTCCTATGACCCCTCTGCTTTGGTATAGCATAGGCTTTGATGGATTCTCTCCCCCTGTACTCTGCTGTACCACTTTCCATTCATCTTCTTTCCTTTCTTAAAAACTCCTCCTTCTGCTTTTCATGGTGTGTGACCACGTGTGCATGAACATGTGTGCATGTCCATATGAGATACAATTCTACATATGAAAGAAAATGTGATATTTATCTTTCTGACCCGTATTTATTCTGTTGCTTAATATGATAATCTCCAATTGCTTTCATTTTCTTGAGAAATGACCCAATTTTATTCTTCTTAATGGCTAAATAAAACTCCATTGTGTGTATTGGCTAGTTTAGTTTAAAGAATTGTTGTCTTCACTCAGAAAAGCAGGCCCTGCTTCCTCATCCAGGCAGCTCAGTAGAGCCGAACCTGTTGCAGGCAGAGGTGTGGGTGAGCCAGCCCTGAAGTTGTGAGCATGAGGGAGCTGTTCCTACTACTTGTCTGTCATGTGGAGGCATGGGCAGAGGAGAGATGCCCCCCTGACCCCTGGCCACCTGCAACAGATGAGGAAGATGACCCTCCCTCTTACCAGCTGCAGCACTCAAGAAAGCGCAGCCTGCTCCTCACCTGGGCAGCACAGTAGAGCTGACCCTGTGGGCAGAGGTGCTGGTGAGCTGGCCCTGAGGGTGTGAGAGTGGGGTAACTGGCCATATCCCCCTTGGCTGCCATGTGGTGGCGAGGGCAGGGGAAAGATGTCCAACCTCCCTTGCCCCTATCATCTATGATGGGCGAGGGAGCTGACCCTCGCCCTTATCTACAGACTGAGGTGCTGGTGAACTGGCCCCAGAATGTGAGCGGGGGAAATCTGATCCCACCCCTCATCTGCCATATGGTGGTGTGAGTGGGGGAAAGATGCCTCCATCCCTACTCACCACCTATGATATGTGGGAGAGCTGGCCCTCAGGTCATATGAGTGGGAGAGCTGTCCCTACCCCTCATCAGCTGTAGCACTCGGAAGAGTGGCCCCTGCACCTGTACCTTGCCTGAGCAGCATAATAGAGCTGGCCCTGATGGTGTGGGTGTGGGAGAGCCAACCTTAAGAGAGTGAAAGCAGACCTGGCTCTGCCCTTGCTCGTTGCTGCAAGGGATGAACTAGCCAGGGCAATGCTGGAGAGCTCACCCTGGTGGTGAAGACAGGGGAGAGCTGGCGGGCTGACTAACCCTGAAACTACCCAGGCCCAGAACCTGGGTTATGAGCTGACCCACCCAACATCCAGCCCATCCATGATCTGCTGGAACACGTGAAAGGACCGGTCCTGCAGACCCAAAGCTGCAGGATCTCCATGACACAAGGCAACACAAGGATATCCAAGAGGAGTTGCAGTGAGGGCCCAGCCTCGATAGTGTAATCGAAACCAGAGGCCTTGAACCAGACCAATGACTCTTTGCAATGAACACTTGCAAATAAAGATAAATGGGTAAAAGGGTCTACTGCATGATTCACTGTGTCACACTGCAGCTTCCATGATGAGATTGATTTTTCCTTTTTTTCTCTTAAATTTTATTTTATTTTGTGGATGAGGTTGCTAGGGTAGAGGGCAGATATAAAGGGATGGAGAAACGAATGGGATTGAGATGCATGGTGTGAAAGACACAGAATAAATAGAAAGAAACTTTAAAAAGAATTGTCTTTGTGTTGCTATTTAGAAAATTTAATTTTCACTTGACTTATCTAAATTTTCAACTAAGACATTATCTCAGGATGAAACATACGAATTATTGACCTACTTTGTGATACAGCACACCTTTGTAAATCATTTAAGCCCATTCTATGAAACTCATAATCCCTAAAATGCATATTTTGAATAAAATATGTCATAAATATGTCATGTGTTTCCAAGTAACATGAGAAATTTTACCAAATTAAAGCAAAGTAACCACAAATCCCATTGAATAATCTAAATTTGAGTTTAGTTCACAAATTCCCTATTTCTAGAGAGCATATTAACTTTTGCCCTAATACCAACAAAGAAAGTGAATATTATCTGAGGAAGATATAAAGCATTCTCCTTTGGAGAGAATTTGCAAAGGAGAGAACTGAAACCCAGATATTACAGGAAGCATGGGTCAGATACTGGAGCAAAAATTGATTAACTAGAAGTTTAAATGCACAGTAACCAGACCTCAACCACTCCGACCCTGTTCCATAAAAGAGCAGTACCAGTAAAATGCCTATCCAATGAGTAAAATATCAGAAATCAGGAAGAAAACACAGACTATGTTGCCAACATATGGTCCAGAATAAAATATCTAATTTCCCTCTGCTTATTTTCTCCTGGATCCACTGTTCTGCAATCTAAGCAGTGTAGGTAGAGCTCAGTTTTAGCTTCTATTTACCGACACAGAAATATGAGTGTACACCAAAGGATTATTGGTAAACCATGGAAAAGTTTTCCAAATTATGTATTTGGAAAAAAAATCATCACATGAAAGGAGAGTTGTTAAAATAGATAGATGATAAGAGATAATGCAAATGGAAACACCTTTAAAATTTTTAAGTTGGTATTGTATAGAGATACACAAAGATATTAAATCTAAAATCACTTAAAAACAAGAAATGATAAGCAATAGTACAAGCAACAGGGGTTTTAAAAGTGAACAAAGGACATTAAGTGCCATTTATAGTACTCAACCTGGAAGGCAGTGGCAAGCATCTGTGGACATTGAGAAATGGGAACTGAAATCCAAGAGCTTCAGATTTAAATTGCAATCAATCACGAATCTATCAGAATGAAGAGAAATTACTTGTGGCCATGCAAGATGTCAAGGCTTATTGCTCAACCATTCTATCTGAAAACAGCAAGCGATAAAAAGATAAGCCCTTCAGAATAGAAATGTGATCACATGTTGAGGAAGAGGAAGGGGAACAGGAAAGAAACAGTTTGGTCTTACAAGCCATTGATAACTGAATGATGTCCGTTTTAAATAACCTTCTGTAAATAAAGCTTCCATAAGAAAAATTTTAAAGATTTCTAGATTATCTCAGTGCTCTGGAAAGATATGGAAGGATATAGAAAGAAGAATGGACACAGCAAGTTGAAAAGTCTTTGGTAATGAGGGCACAGAGGAGCTGAGTGATAGAGGTATTGCACAGTATTTGGTTGGGGGAAGATCCAGGGAAGACAAAGAATTTTGTAAGGAAAGAAAAGCAACAGCACAAGCAGTATCACTTGGAGCAAATAAACTCAGCCAATGAGAAGCGTGAAACAAGCCATTGCACATACTCCTGAGAGCCCTCCGTTCATTAAACAAATCAGTCTTTCTTACTTTCTCTTTTACACAGAAGTCCAGCGCTTTCCAAGACTGCCCTGACAAATTGCACCCCATCTTCAGCACCCAGATGTCCTCCATCCTTTGGCTCCACCATCCTTAGCATGTGAGTATTTACATATTTACCCCATGCTTCAGGATGCTTTTCAGGGCTCAGACATCACAGGAGGTGTGGGGGATGAAGAGGGACAGACAGCATCATTCCCAACTAAACTGGTTCCTTTCAAAGATACTCCCAGAACCCAATGGTCTCTCTTTGCATCTTATACACCACCCCCAGCTCCAAGGGAAACTAGGAATTTCAATGTTCAGATCTGGCTTTTCAGCTAAGAAAGAAAATTAACATGGTAATAGAGTACATTGGTCATATTGCCATATAAGACAGTAAAAAGGAAAAAGAAAGGAAGAAAAAGAAAGAGAGAAAGAAAGAAAAGAAAAAACCTCACAAATTAAATGAAAGAAAAAAGAAAAAAAACCAGCCATGGCTAAACTTCTGAATCAATAAGAGGAGGTTATAATAAATGGCAGGAAGTTAACATCCACAGACTTAGAAATAAATAAGAAGGGAAACATGATAGGAACACTAAAATAACATATTGCAGTCCTTGCAGTGACTATGATCACACTCTGTCCTTCACTAAAGGATGATGCTAAAGCATGTTAAGAAATGCCACCCCATGCTACGCTGTTTACGTGACGCTCAGGCGAATTGATGCCAAGGTGAACAATGCAGGGCTGTGTAAATAGAAACCAGATGGACATGAACAGGGAGAAAGGAGAATGTTTAACAGTCATGTCAAGAAATATGTGCTTTAGAAAAAGGTATGAAATATGATGAAGATAACCAACTGGGAAGGATGATACTTGCAAATCTATACAGAGCTGTATGTATTGACTTATATTAAAATCTGTAGATTCTAAACAATAAAGCAATCGCCTTTTTACATGATACCTCATACCCATGCGATATTGTCAGAAGCGTTCCTTTTAGTAAAAAAGAGTAGTCCTTTCCTTCAAGGCATTGGTGATATACAAGTAGAAATATCCAAGAGTGATGTTGGTGAGTGTCCTTATCCTGGTCTACTCAGATAGTATGCACACTCTAAGCTCATGCCTTTCATCTTCCTTCCCAGCTGCATCTGCAAAATGGGGGCAATTTTGTGGGTACTTCTGAGGTGACCCTGAGTATGACAAGATGGCTGGATCATTCCCATTGTGACTCTGGGAACACCAAGGATTTCAGAACTGAAAGGTAAAAGGCAGCACAATTTCCCAATGGTGCACAGAGCTGCTGTGTCTGTCTCCTACCTGAGAAAAACTGATGCCTCTCTTGTCGGAAATCGTTACTTTGGCTTCCTGTCTGGCACCCCATTGACTGCCACTGTTGACAAGGCTGGTCAGTCTGACTAGTTGGGTATCTCCTTCCTTCCTCATTGTCCCATTGTGTCCTTCTGGCAGCTGAGTGCTCTGTGGAAAGGGATGACCTTTCATGGTAGTGGGGTGCCTGCTCAGTAGAGAGTGCTTGGGTGGTTGCCTTCCCATTTGATCCTCCAAACAGGCTCTCAAGGTCCAAATATGACCACACAGAATACATCATTTATTGTTAATGATTCCAAATAAGATTCATTTGAGATGCTGAATATACAACAACTCTCCCCACAGCAAAGATGTGTACTCATGGCCAATGGACTGAGCCTAAGAGGCAGAGCTTTTGTTTCGAATTGCACTCAAATTTTGAACTTCATTTTATGTTGTATAATTTGAAAGTACTTGAGACTGTCACATGATTGGTGTGGAGGACACAAAGGGTAACGCTTCTTTCCATTACACTCTGCAGCACACTGGCATAGTGTATTGGCTAGCCAGGGTATTGCTAAATCTGCTAAGTCTGCTAATGATGAGCAGCAGCCGTAGGTCATGGTGTCTTTGAAGCACCATCGTAACAACCATTTCCAGTGCAACACAACACTCCCAAGCTCAGGCTTCCACAGTTCATGGCAAAGCAGACTCTCTTGGGTTTCAATAATGGTGACATTGTCAGAGTGGTTTTTGTGTGACATAGTGAAACCTATTATGGTACATGGAGTTAGGTCAAGCCAGGTGCCTGAGTGAGGTTTAATATTTAAGAGCTAAGGTGAAATGCATGGAAGATATATTTTCCCCTTGTCCCTTTGGTTGTTCTTTCAAATATGATTTTCATATAGATTTGTGTCCCATTGTAGTCTAAATATAATGTAATTCAAAAGATGTCTAGTGGCTGATAACCAGGCATACATTAAAAGGCAGGAAGCATTAAGCAGTGTGAGCATACATATTCATAACAGCTGTCTAACTAATGTTTTCCCCCTCAGTAGACTAAGTCATACTGTATATTCCCACCCAACTGAAATGTTATAAATCACTTTTTAATATCTTTTTATCTGAATAAGAAAAAAACCATTCATATTACAGACATGTAAATTTAACTTAAAACTACAAAACCTAGTTTGAGGCTTGATACTGTGGCCATAAATCATATACAATAACATTGTAAATGAGATAACTGTAACATTATATTCTCTGGGCAAGGTTAATAGATTCAGTTCAACTCTAGCAAGAAATTGTAGCTGACATTTCCCCATTTCTTTCAGAAAAGCCTTTATAAATCCTCAACTTCTAAATTGGACTGGATTAGGTCCCAGTGGAGAAAATCGTAGATTTAGTGTTTTTAATTTCCTAAGTTACTGAGTGGGAACGAACTTTATAACTATAGTCAAATATGGTTTGGGGACTTTTGCCAGTAGTGTTATTGTTATTCACATTAGATTATAACAATAAAACTGATCACATTAACAATAACAAAGGAACGGTGATGGTAAAATTAAAGGCTTGGATTTTTAAGAAGGCTGTCACTTTGGTTAACCTGGGTCAACACTGGAAAGAAATACAAATAAGCCCTTCTTGGGTGACTAAATGAAACCCAGCAGGTGCACCACTTTCATTTTGACTCGAGGCCCTTCACCCTGGTAACAGCATAATCACGTTCCACCGTGTCCTCTCTCTGGCCTCTACCAAACTCTCCCATGGGAACTGGCACAGTGGGTGACCTTGCTTCTTCTACTGTGGGAAAATGAGTGCCTGCATGGCGATATCCAGAGGCCCAGAGCTGCACTTCCTAATCTAGCCCGTGTAGGGAGAGTTTCCAAATATCATGTTGTCTTTAGGCATTGCATACAAGACTTTAAGCCTCCATCTCCTATAGAGAGGTACTAACTGGTGTGCAAGATGGAAACAGCAGAGTCCCCTCTCCCCCACAAGAAGCTGTTTCCTCTGCTTTCCATCTGACAGGACCCTGGGTTACTTTTGTATCTCCAGAAATAAAGGTTACTTAAATTGGGGCTGGAGAGATGGCTTAGTGGCTAAAAACATATACTGTTCTTGCAGAGAATGGAAAACTGGCTCCTAGTACCCATGTCATCAGGTAGCTCCAGGGTATCAGATTATCAGATGCCCTCTTCTGGCCATCATGCAAACACACACACACACACACACACACACACACACACACACACACACACACACTTAGACATCATAAAACAAATATTTAAAAGATTACTTAAATGATTTTGAACTTGGCAAAGCTATAAAGAATTATAAAAGGAATCTGTTGTGCCCTGCATGTTCATGGTAGTTTCTTGGGGTCATTACATCACTCAGTCTGCTGTCTAAGGATGATCAGCCTCTTTATTTTTCTATGGTCTTTTTTTTTCTTGTCTTTTCAGACTTTCTTTTAGGCAAATAACACAATGAGTGGTTTATTATTGTTGTTATTATTTTTCTTTATTTATGGGGAGGCTCACTTCTGTCTTAACACTGGTTGATTTTCATTTGAATGTCCTCAGAGTCAAAGTGAGACCGCATACTCAGCCATGAGGAAGACACATGATTAATCCTTGTTTAAAACCCAGAGGAAAATGCTCCCGATTTCCTATCGATCGTTTTCAGGCCATTCTTTGACTATGAATTTTATCTTCTCTGCAAGCGCACAGGCTTTTCACACCAGGTAAAGTGCATAGTAAACAAGTAAATTTAAGTGAACTTCTTGGCAGGTTGTAAACCCTTTTAGCTGTTTTGAACAAATTTCAACCAGCATATCCTGTTCCAGCTGTTCGGTTGTAGCCAGGTGATGTGAGACTATGACAAATCGTTCACTTACTATTTGATTACGGTTCTACTTATTTTGTAATTGTAGGGAACACTATTCCACAGTCCTTCCTCACTGTTTGGCAACCAGAGACACTATCTCTGAACATCTTCACTCTCTTAACGGGCAGTAGGCATTTGACCTGCACTTCAGGAAGTGCGTGTTTTCTCGAGCCTTTTGTGCTACCCACAGTGCTGTGCGTTCCCAAGTTATCTCACAGCCCAGATGCTGCCAACATTTCCTAAAGGGTGGAGATTATTTAGTCATCACTTGCTCCATTTCAGAAGTATGAGCAACACACATGACAAATGTAAGTCTTAGATGTTCAAGTCCCTGATGCAGAGATCCCTAAATTATAATTAGAGACAGCATGGTACCCCCAGCCTCATAACACTCACTTTTATGAAATGATTATCCAGGAATGAGATATCATATTAACATCTTATGAAATAAAATATTGTCATCTGTCTTTCACATACCCAGCACATAAAGGGAGACTATATTCTCATGTATATAATTATATATATATATTCATATATATATATGAATTATAACTCACTATTGGAAATTTTTCCTTTTTTAATGTTTATAATTCCTAAATCTTTATCATTGACATAATAACTTGTCAAAACAACCCTATATGGTTGCCAAGAACGTCTTCCAGGTTTTGGTTTAAAATTTCATAATTTGTTAAAAAGAATTGGATGAGAGGATAACTTCCTCTACCAGTTCTTTGGTGGCTGTGTCTATTTAGTATCAAGCAACTGACAATAATTTAAGAAGCATTAATGAGTAACTTTCACTGTGTTTTTAAATGAGTTATTAACAGAGAAATCTGTTGGATTGCTCATTATCAGCAACTTGTCATTAATATTAATTGGATCAGTGTGTTACTAGTTAATCATCTTTTATCTAAAAGACAAATTATCTAGACACTTTATTTGGTGCAAAGAAGTTTACCGCTCAGTCCTCTCTCTCTGTTGAAAATGCATTTGCACACGTGGGAGGTTCTAAACTAAAAGAAGATAGTGTGCACTGCTTGGCAAAGTGGGTCAGCGTGATGGAGTTCGGGAGCAGTGTGAGTGAGCACTCTGCCTTGAGAGGCGATGGTCCCTGAACAGATGCTGTCTACAGAAAGGCTTCAGATGAAAGCCCAACTTAGTACAGGAACTGAAACTCATTGTCTTAATGCTTTCAGTTTTTACTCTTTTTCAGAAGACTCCTACAGACCACTCTATATGGAGTTACACTATTTCTAAGGAAGAGTTCTGTGCTGTATAACTTTTGCAATTGAGACACAGTGTTAGGCTAGCTGATGTGACTAAAACACCTATTTTCCTTCATCTTAGATTTCTGCTTCTCCATTATACTGTTGATCATGGTGGGCTTTACCATACATTGCTTTTGAATAAATCCCCTTTGTTGTATATTCCACGATGCAACCGTGTTTTACACCTCCTTGCAAACTATGGTTCCAGTGAATACCACTAATACTCAATATGACTTTGAATGAGCATATGGATATTAGACAGATACAAATGGCCTCATTGTGGCCATGTGAAATGATTCCTGCAGGCCTGAAAAGGAATGTAAAATTGAAAATTCATTAAGATCATAATGGAGGGGACCTTGAATCCCAAAACAACTTCCTCTACTGTAGGTATTTATTGAAAATACAGCATTCATAATAGAAGCTATCTTGAGAAACTATTTTGTAAATAATTATATATGTAATAATTTTTAACAAGAAATTAATATTTTACATGAATGCTATAAAAGGTGTTGACTCTGTGGTCCCACCTTTCCCTGAGGACTGTTGTCAGTTATTGGTTGTTGGGGAGTAGGTGTCTTCATTTTCTTCATTGTTATAATCACTGGTAAGTTGCCCTTGCTCTGGGACGTGACTCACACCCATGCTCAGGCAGGAAACTAATATGGTGACTTGTTGAGAAGGGTGTCAGTGAGAGAAGGAGATGAGTGGTGAAAATGACTGACGTTCCCTATTCACATGTACAAATCTGTCAAATAATCAAAAAATATGCAAATGTGTAAAAAGACAAAACTAATGGTTACAAATAAGCTGCTATCTCAACTGAGCCAACCAGTTTGAAATGTCATCAACCAGTTTGGTGACAATATTTGATGGTTGGGGTTTTATGATTCAAGAAATGGCAACCAACTTAGTACTACGCATAAAATTGAAATATAACTTTTTAAGTCAACCAATGAAATAACATGTTTCATTTTTTGATGTTTGTGACTAAAAGTCAGCCAATATTTTGTCATCTACCATCTGTAATCTATTTATCAATCAATTTATCATCTTTCTATCTCTATGTATATAATCTATATTATTTATGTTAGTATATCTATTTCTCTACATATTTGTATAGTGAATCATAAATAACTAATTTCCCAGAACAAAACCAGAAAGAATTAAAAAAGGTGCTGACTCTTTATATGGAAAACAAGGAAGACCTCGTTGAAAGGGAATAAAAAGAGTATATTATGAAGTGTTTCCTTATGTTGTTAAACAAAAAAATGAAGATGAAGTATAGGTTTTGTGAAAAATTACACAAAGACACTTACATTGGTAAAGTTCCCATTTTGCTCTGTTCTTCCATTCTCTCCTGGAAGACACTTGTGGATTTCTTGATGGATCTACAATCAACTGAATTGCATTTGTGCTATAGAAGGGGGATTGAACTTTTCACCATCACTATTAATTACTGACACATGGATGACTTATTTTCTGTGTAGTGTACCTCTGCTGTTATAAAAATGAAATTGTATTGCTTTTTATGACCAGCATCTTCTTTTCTGTTTCTATCCCTTCTGACATTACCAATGGTGAAAAACATATCTTTCTGTTTAACTAAATTAAATCTATTTACTGCTGCAAATAACCCAAGGCTTGAAAACCAATATGTGCTATTTAAATTATTACCATGAAAATGCTCATCTCTAATAAAACTGGAAATTTACTAAGTGTTTATTTTCTTTATGATTCTAATACTCTGGCCTGTGAACCATTAAGAACAGCAGTTATTTATACTGAATCGTGTTCCTACTCCTACACACAGTTCCTCCAAATTGTGCTGTATTTAAGGGTGGCTTTTGCTGTTGTTGTTTAAATAATCACTTTCTTAAGCATGCTTTAGCTTTTGGTAATGCATTTTGCTTTTCCTTGGTAAGAGAACTAACATTTTTTTAAGATCTCTGTGGTTACTCTGCTTCAAGAGTGTTTCCTGGTTTTCCATATTATTGAGAATGTAACTCATTCTTAAAAAGGAGAAGTTGCAGGGTTCGAGAGGTGGATCATTCACCAGAACTACAGTTATCAAAAGGGCACACACCTCTGGTGACTGTGTAATTTGAAATATTATTCTTTATCAAGATTTATAAAAATGCAGATTTTATTTTACTTTTTTTTTTAAGCTATGTTGTTAGCACACAGACCACTTGATTGTTTTGTAGGGGAGGGAACATGTGTAACTAACAAAGTGTCTCCCAAAGTTGGATTGATGAGGAGAAAACATCTTTCCCTGATAATTTTGAAAGACTCCCATTGACTCTCAGGAGAGACTTTTTGGTGTTGCCATGCGTGGCCACCATGGCACAAGATGCCGTGTGGTGTGGAAAACATTCTGAATTCATTTCTATATCCTCTTCCCCCTCTGACATCAACATAGACTTAATTCCCTTAAAACCAGAGACCTCTTGGGAGCTAATCCCCTAAAATTGGTTTTCCAGTCTCCTAGGAGATATGGACTTTGCAGTGACATCATTGAGTGTCCTCAAAAGAGCAGCAGTTCCTTTTCTAAAATAGTGAGAATCTTCAGATTGATAATTCTGCCATTTTTATTTCATTTCTGAAAGTCAGAGTTGGCTTGTGAAGAACATCCTTAATGTGAAGTGTCAAACTGTATGCTAAGTGCTGCCCCCCTGCCCCCACCGCTTCATAGCATCAAATGAACACTTTACAGGGTTTTCCATTGGCTGGCTGATTTTGGTAGTCTATACAAGAAGGAAGTTTGGAAGTTCCTGTGCACTGTTAATGATTGCCTGCCCACATCCTGCCTGAAATAATTGGCAGTTGTACATGAAAAGTATCTTTAGTAAAGTTGAATACAATTTGGCTTGGGAAAAAATAAAGAGATGGCTCAGTGGGTAAGAGTGTTAGTTGTTCCTACAGGAACATAGGCTCAATTCCTAGCACTCTCCTGGTGGCTCATAACCATCCTTAACTCTGTTGTTAGGGGATCAGATGCTCTCTTCTAGACTCCATGGACACCAACCACTCACATGGTGCACACACATACATGTAGGCAAAACACTCATACACAGTTACACACACACACACACACACACACACACACACACACACACACAAACACACACACACATACAGAAGCTACTGAGCTCTCTGATTTCCTGTTTAGACTGATTGTCAAGGATGCTTCCCAAGTCTTCTCTCATAATCTCAGATCTTTGGTTCTCTGTAGAGGCTTGTAGATTTTGAGAATCAATAAATTCTGAGGTCTATAATTTATTATGGATTGCTATTAATTTGCCTTTAATTTCTATCTCTTTATATCTTCATAGTTTAATGGGCTTTTTATAGGGATCATACTTGCATGTTTATATAAAATGACCATTGCCATTTAAGGTACTTACCAACAGAGTTGGGTTTAAACTACCATCTTGCTATATTTTTTTTAATTAATTTTTTTCATACCAATCTTTCTCTTTCAGTCTAAGTATTTTGTGAGTATGTGTGTGTTCATGTGTGTGTGCACACATGCACATATGTTCATATACATATACATGTGGTGGACAGATGTCAACATCAATTGTCTTCTCCAATTGCTTCCCATCTTATTTATATATATTTTTTTTGAGATACAGTCTTTTACCAAACCATTACCCTCTAAGTCATCTCTCTAGCCTGAAGTATTAGTTAGGATTTTATACATAAAAAATCAGCTTATGACCATAGTTTTTGTGTGTATTGAACAACTTGGGTTTGATATATTGGTGTGTATTCTTAGCATGATCGCAAGGAGGAAGACACCGTCATACAAGCACACAACAGCATTCGGTGAGCCTTTCCTCCCCTGCTCTGGGCCACTGCAGTCACTAAGTTGATTTCGCACACGCTCTGCACTGAAGGATAGCTAGTGTTGTGTTTGTTTTCAGCAGCCAGTCATTATCTGGAGAGTTTCACCATACGGCAAAAACACTGTGGTCGTGTGTGTTCCATTTCCGGTGCACCTCATCCTTTCTATGAGCTCAGGTTTTTCATCTTGCAACATTTTCATTGGACCTGAAGGACTTCAGCATTCACAGTTTTCCTTTCGACAGATATTCCACTAACAATTTTTTTTTATCGTTAGCATACCTAAATACATTCTTTATTTTGTCCTGTTTTAAAAACATGGTTTCCACTTGATAATATTCCAAGTTGACTGATTTTTTTTTCTATAAACAATGTAGTAGAATTCACGGTCTTCTAGCTGGCATTATTTGTACAAAGAAGTGAGCCACCATTCATATCTTATGCTTCTGTGTGTAGTAAATCCCCCACACCCCACCGTTCTCTCCCTTCCTGTAGCTACAGCCAATGTTTTATCTTTATCTCTGGTTTTAAGCAATGTGATTATAATGTACTTGGCTATAACTATTTTTCTCTCTGTTACGCTCAGCATTTGGTTGCCAGGATAATTTATAGCTTAGTGTCTTATATGCAGGTTTATTCTTCGCACCAAGCTTGAATATTTTCAGCCACTATTTCCTAGTCACACACATGTCGGACTCTGATGGTATCTCGTAGCTTGCTATACTCACTATTTTTCTATTATTTTCTCTTTTATTTTGAATAGTTGCTATTACTGTATTTTTAGGATAATTAATTTTTGTCTCCTATCATCTACTATCAAAACCATGCAGGTGACATGTTATATCTTTGTTAACTTAATTTCTCCTGTGTCTTCTTATTATGGTCACTTTTTCCTCTATTTCTCAAGTATGGGAACTACATTTCCAATAGCTGTTTAAACTCAACTCTTCTTAATGCTTATTGCTTCCAATTCTGGATCTGTTTCTATTGATTAATTTTCTCATTAGAGGTTGTGTCTTAATGCTTCTGTGTATGCTTGATAATTTTAGTCTAAGATTAGCAAACATAACACATCTCACCAGTGGGGCACTAG
>CABHPH010156448.1:0-39942 GCA_902168325.1 Peromyscus nudipes
TCTGAGTGGCAAGCCTGTGCCAAGATTCCTACAGGGAAACATTGGAGTCTGGGTGTAGAACCTTTTTCTCTTAGTGTCTAGACTGTGTTGCTTTCACCTTGAAGGGCCTAGTCCTGCAGTAAAATTAGGGCAAAAACCAAATGACTTAAGGTGTTTGTGTTAGTTTGTTTGTTTTTAATTCTTCTCTCACACCATACATTCCAGTCGCAGTTTCCTCTCCCTCCACTCCTCCCAATTCCCTCCTCCCCTCTCTCCAAGACCCGTTTCTCTTCCATTTCCTTTCAGGAAAGAGCAAGCCTTCCAGGGATATCAACTAAACACAGCATAATAGGATACAATAAGACTAGGCACAAACCCTCATATCAAGACTGGACAACACAACCCAGTAGGAGGAAAAGGGTCCTAAGAGCAGACGAAAGAGTCCGGGATACCACCCACTCCCACTGTTTAGAGTCCCATAAAAGCACCAAGTTAAACAACCACAACATATATGTAGAGGACCTAGAGCAGACCCACGCAGGCTCCATGATTGCCACTTCAGTCTCTGTGGGTCCTTATGAGCCCTGTTTGGTTGATTTTGTAGACTGTGTTCTCCTGATATTCTCAACCCCTCTGACTCCTAAAATCCTTCTTCCCCCTCTTGCATAGGGTTCTCCAAATTCCACCTAATGTATGTCTGTGGGTCTCTGCATCTGCTCCCATCAGTTGCCAGACAAAGCTTCTCTTGGACTAGGCACTGATATAGGAGCACAGCAGACTATCATTAGGATCAATTCATTGACTTTTTTGCCAGTCATTTTTGGATCTATCCTGGACTCAGGGCTATCCAGCCTCTGGTTCCTGGCCATCCAGGCAGTGTCAGGCACGGGCTTATGTTCATGGTATGGGCCTCCTGTTAAACCAGTCATTGGCTGGCCATTCCTGTCAATTCTGTGCCTCCATTGCCCCAGCACATCTTGTGGGCAGGACAGATTGTAAATGGAAGTTTTCGTGTCTGGGTTGGTGTCCCAGTCTCACCACTGGAACACTTGCCTGGTTACAGAAGATGGACGGTTCAGGCTCCATATCCCCCATTACTAGGAGTCTTCACTAGAGTCACCCTCATAGATTCCAGAGAGTTTCCACTTCACTAGTCTTCTACATCACCCCTTTAAGTCCCCCCCAATTCCAGTCATCTCTCCCAGTACTCTTTCCCTCCATCCCTCCCCCTCAGCTGATCACTCCTGTTCCTGTCCCCTCCAGCCCCTAGTCCACTCACAAAATCTTTTCTATATCCCCACTACAATGAACAGACCCAGAGAGACTTAAGGTGTTTTTAAAGGCATGCATTGCAATTATCATAAATGTTAGTGATATCCAAAAGGCCATGCAAGGCCAAAGGACATCAGGTCCAACACTTGACTAGAAATAGGCAACAAATCTGTAGCATATTCTTTTAGATAGCTTACTTGCCCCTCCAAGACAGGCCAGGTCTCATGTCACAGAGTATCATGGCAGAAGACTTTGGAGACCTTCTTCTGGTTCTGCTAAATAGGTCAGTTTAGTTGACATAACTGCATACTCCTTCATGTTTCTCCCTGTCTCTGACATCTTGGAAATGCAAGTGTAACTCAACACATTTCCCCTAACTTCTTGCTTTTGTATCTTTCATTTTCCCATGTTCTTCTCATATGTTCTTAAAGCTTCAATAGTGGTCCACAGTCCATTCCTCTTCCCTAGTCTCTCTTTAAGTATGCATCCACTTCTCTATCCTGTGTGTTCCCTCACCTGGTTTTATTTTGGACATGCACGTTTTCATCCAGCATAATCTATCCCTATTCTAATTTCCAAGCTCAGTAATGTCAATCAATCTTGTCAAGTCACTCAAGCTGGAAATATTTAAATCGCTTTTCTGGTTCTCTCAAGTCAGTCAGCAACCACAGTATCCAGCATATGGCCTTTGCAGTTTGTTGAACTCCTCCATTCTGCAATTACCTTTGCTCAGATCCCCTTAACCTCCCATGTAGCTACTAAAAGTCGCCCCTACTGCCTGGTTCCTTCCCTCTTCATTAACCCTCCACACTGGGAGAAACAGCCAAATGTACCAAAAACCTATTTACAACATTGAATGTTGCAATAAAGTGGTACCATCCCTCTGAGCAGTGCTCATAGACATGGAGAAGACACTAGGATTATGGATGGACGAACTTTGAGAATAAATGAGAGGTTTAAGCACAGTCTCTAGTGGTTAACAGTGTCCAGGACATAAAAGCTTGTGACAGTCTGTAAGTCACGCTAAATGAAAAACTAATGAAAGATCAGAAGCTATTTATCTTGAGAGAAAAGACTGAAGGAAGACAAAATAGCTGCCTTAAAATATTTAAAAGTATATAATACATAGGTGAGTGCCAGAAGTTTCTAATGCTATACCAGGAGGTGGAAGTTATTGTAAAACATGTTCCTATTGATAAAAACAAAGTATTTTGACAATATCAGCTTGGACACAGTGGGCACACTACTCCCTCCTCATTTCATAAGAAACAGGCTTAGTTGTATATGAGGTCTTGTGCCTACAAGTCCAGCATATAGAAGACAGAAGCTGAATGTTCGGGGATAAGGCCAGTTTCAACTTCTGAGGTCAGTCTGAGCTGCCTTGAGACTGTGTCTGAAAAACAACTAAAGATAAAACAGGAAGAAAGAAGTCGATTTCCCAACAGTGGTGCCCTGGTAGAAGGCGAGGAGAATGAAGGATAAGAGATAAGAAGAGCTATATCAATTTCAATTTTTTAATTGAATTTATTGCACTTAGGGGAACTTGTGAATAGTGTGTTTAGTCCTTGTGTTAGATGCTTTTCTCTGAGTGTATGCGAGTGACCAAATACCAGACAACGAATGACTTAAGAGAGGAGGAGTTTGCTTGAGCTCTCAATTTGAAGTTACAGTGGTGGCGAGGAAAGGCGTGGCATCAGGAACATGAGACATTTCGCCCACATTCAGGAAAGTGAGAGAGATGAGCGGTACTCATCCCCTCATGCTGCTTTTTCCTCTTTATTCAGCCTGGAACTGTAGCACAGAACAGCACATGTGGAGGCTGAGTCTTCCCATTTCAATTAACCTATCTAGTAATATTCTCAAAAACCTGCCCTGAGGGTTTTTTCTCCTAGATGGTTCTAGATCATGTAAAGTTGACAATGTTAACCATCACTGTTCTGCAAAGTGGTCACATCCTCAACAGAGAACCTTTTGTGAACCTAGTAAGTTCTCTTCCCCAGCACAGAATCACCAGAGTAAAAACTGTTACATTCAATTACAGCAGACTTCTTTCCCCTTGTCTTCTAATCGTATGATACATCGGGTTGAATTTGCATTCACAGTGCTTTAGGAAGCCAGCTTGCACTCAGTACCACTGCATGGCACCACTGCAAATCGCATTATCTCTAATGGCTCATCAGCTCTGAGATTTAGTACTCAATCTTGTTTTATTATCTTCCCCAGCTATATTCTATACCTAATTTTTCCCTGAAATGAACATTATTGATTTACTTATTAAATATTGTCTGCCTAGTGAGAATTTTTCTTACATGCAGTATGATGAATCCTTTCTAAAAGTAATGATTATCTACAACACAATGCCTGAAATGCTACTTTTACAAAATGTGTTTGAATAGATTTGAACTAAATACAGGGTATAAAAGCCATCCCTGGACTCTCTTCATAAATGCTTATACACCAATTCTACTTCCCTGAGAAAAAGAGCAATCAATAAGTGATTATATTCATAAAACAAATTACATTTCAGGTTTTGTTCTGTCTGAAGCAGTTAAAAAGTGATGGCCATGGCAAGTTAAGTCTGAGGGCAGAAAACAAGGAACTTGATAAGTGGACTAGAGTATTGGAGGAGATGCTGAAGAACAATACCTAAAGTGAATGCAAAATGCCTGTCTCTTTAAGGAACAGAGCATGCCTCCCATAATGCAATGCTACCTAAATCGAAGTCAAACTGCAAAGTCAACACCATTCCAGACCTTTTCCTTCTCCACATGAGACTCAGACTTCCCCAGGTTCTCCTGATATCCCAGGATCCCAGTGTCTACTCTGAAGTCCTTTGCTTCCACCTTGGCGGTATTTTGGAATAAGTTTTCTGTTGTTTGTTCATCTGAGACATGGTCTCATGTAACCTAAATTGGACTGGAACTCATTAAGTAGCCAAGATGATCTTGTTTCTGTGATGCCCCTGCCATCACTTTCAGAGTGCTGGGGTTAAAAGAATACACCACCATTCCCAATTGATGTGGTGCTGGGGCAAGAACCCAGAGCCCCAGATAAGCTAGATAAGCACTGAGCTACATCTCAGCCCTTCCCTGGGGGTGTATTGATCTCCCCTCCTCTCCCTACCTCCTTCAGAGTGACAGCTTGCATCAGTTAGCCATTGCTATATGCTATCATTCTCTTTGTTCATCACTGTCTTGAGAACATTATGTGTTCTCAAGATTCTGCAGACTGACTGGCTGGTAGGTTGTTAAACCTAAATGGTCACTTGGTGCATTGGCTTCTTGAATGTATTCCAGATGATAGAAAAATCAGTTTTCCTGGTTTGTTCATGGTGGGGCCACTGAAGAAGCTGAGCAAGTAAAAGGACTTGCTTCGAAGCCTAGCAATCTTAATTCAACCCCCAGGATCCACGTGGTGAAAGGAGAGGACCTATTTAGGCAAGTTGTCCTCAGACCTTCACACATGTGCTATAGCACTCATGTGTGATTGTGAACACAGGTGTACAAAAGCACATATGTGTACACACACACACACACATACATACTAAATAAATATGATGTAATAAATATTTATTTCAAAAGAATGATCACATTGGTTTGACATTAAAGGTTGATAAAGAAACATAAAAAACATCTAGATATTTATTTTTATTACTTTTACTGGCAACCACATGCCAGTGGAAGAGATCTAAGGAACCCCAGAAGGTAGCTCCTGCCTCACTCAACAAGAGTAACAAGTGAATTTCCTGATAGAACCGGATATTCTAAATATCTCTTCTACCCTTTGCCTCTGGTAATTCTCAGCTGACTTACTTTATCCACCTCACAAAGGATGAGGAATGAGGTATTAGCAGTAGACAGATTTGATCATTCACACAACCCTTGCCATGAGTTATTTGCATGCTAAGAGAGGGCTTGTCTTTTAAGGGAAAAGACAGATCAAAGGAACAAATAGGCCCCTTCATGGAAGAGCAATAGGATGTGGAGTTACAAGACCAGGAGACTCCTTCTTCTTAAATCGTATCAGCAAGCTGCACCCCGTGCCTGTAAATCAAGCTACTAACACACACACACACACACACACACACACACACACACACACACACGACATTTAGTCCAGCAGAGATATAACGACAACAAGGAAACAGGAATCCAGATGCAGTGCAAATACTAAACGAAACTCATTTTATATCATCTTCTATCTGAGGATCACATCCTTTCTTGAACATTACCCAATTAATTTACTCAGCACCTCTATAAGATATCAATTATTAGGAACTAAGCAATTAGTGTGCAGGAGAAAGAGAGCATTCAGCAGAAGCCCAGGCAGCGTGAAATTAGGGACCAGGGTAGAGGAAGAAGGCAATTCCTTATCCTTTCAAGAGGGTACTGAGTAAAAGTGTCCTAGTTATCAAAGGCACAGCAAAGATGGAGCTAATCTCCAGGCAGTGCTGCTACATGAAAGCCTGTCTTAAGTTTAGGGATCATAAAAGAGAAAAGACTATCTCTTAAGAACAGAGTGGGCTGCATCATGTGCTTTTTGTACATCATCCTCCTGAGCTGGAGAATCACCTTTGAGTCGGAGTTCAGAGTCTTTCTTCTAGGATTGTAGCAATGTGCTTGGTACAGATTGGCTGTAGAGAAACTTTAAGCTCAGCAACTATCATATGTGTGGGGCAGGGGTGGTGGTGAGGGGGATATGTATGTGTTCATACTCATCTCTCACTGAACTTGAATTCAGCTCAGCTGGCCAGTGTGTTCCAAGAAATCCCCCTGACTCTGGCCCCAACCCCCAGCACTGGGACTTCCGATGTACTATACAATATGCAGGCTGGGTTTTTTTGTTTTGTTGTTGTTGTTGGCTTGTTTTTGTTTTTGTTTTTAATCTACATGAGTGCTGGAGATCCTAACTCAGGCCCTCATACTTATACAGCAGACATCTTCAATATGTGAGCCATCTCTCCAGGCCACCTATTCCTTATTTATTTATTTATCTACTTTTTGAAATTTAAATATAATTACATAATTTCCCCCTTCCCCTTCCTTTCTCACTCTAACCTCTCCAATGCTCCCCTCAAGTTCCTTTTAAAACCCTTTGCTCCAGTTCCTGGCTCTTTACGCCATGTTCCTCCTTGTTTTCTGGAATCCCTGGCTGCGCTGACCTCTTCCTGCTGACACTCTGCCACAGCATCCAGGGAAGAAATACAGCTCCTCCTGAAGAACGTATTAGTCACTGTGACAAAGTCCTTGACATGAACAGTTGACGAGGGGACATTCAGAGGGCTCAGGTCATCACAAAAGGGAAAACAGGAGCATGTGGCAGAGGGTCCTCAGACCCTAAAAGACCAAGAAGCAGAGAGTGAGGAAGGAAGGCTAGGAGATAACCTCCAAAGATCTGTCTGAGGTGACAGACCCACAACTAGATCCCATGTCTGATTGTCCCATGGTTTTCAGAAATAGAACCGCTTGCTAAAGAGAGAATAAAAGCCAGGGTCTGGATTTCAAGTTCAAATCAAGATGGCAGGAATGAAAAGGTGCACAGATACAGCGGAGGGCATACATTGCAATATTGGTTATCCCAGGGTGGAGGATGAGCAGGAGGGGAGATCAAGCCTGAATCTGCAATCACTAATCACTCTGTCTAATAGTTAATCTTCATGGTAAGCTTGGCTAGATTTGAAATCACCTAGAAGTCACATCTCTGGCCATCTCTTGGCATGTTGTTTAAGAGGGCAGAGGTGTTTAACTAAGGAAAAAAAAACTCAACTTGTATATGGGTAGCACCACCTCAAGGACTATGGCATCAGACTAAATAAAATTAGAAAAATACAAGGAAGGCCAGCTGAGCATTCTCTCAGCTTCCTGAGAATACATGTGAACAAGCTGCCACATGGTCATGCTAACATACCTTCCCTACCATAAGGCACTGCGTCCTAAATTTGGGAGCCAAATTAAACCTTTCTTCCCTTAAGTTGTTTGTTCCTGTCAGCAAAAAGAAAAGTAAATAATACTTTCTGTTAATACAGGGCAGTTACTGAAGCCTCAGCCAAGGAAATAATCTCTATTTGATGTGTGAAGCCTCTCATTAGGTAGAAGGGTTGGGTACATACAAGTTCTAGCAGAGAACCATTATTCTGGCTCCAGCCGATAGGATAGGTCCAGGCCAAGTACAGTGCTCAAGAGCACTGTAGCATCCTACAATGGTGGGTAACCAGGCTCCAGGAAGAGACTTAAACATGTGGGTAGATCTAGCAGATGGTCAATGGAGACAGAGAGAGAGAGAGAGAGAGAGAGAGAGAGAGAGAGAGAGAGAGAGATGTCAGAGAGACTTCAAGAAAGAGCCAAGGACCTTCCCTCAACAAATGGACATACAAAGAAACTAAAGAGACAAAAGTTCAATTTCCACTTCTCCACGAGGTATTTCAGCACATTCTGGTCAAATTTAATTGTACGTTCTGTTCTTTCACAGCTGTGTGCTGTTATTTCCATGCTAGTGTTTACCTCATTTCCTTGGAATTATGGTTAGTTTTTGTATATCCAACTCTGGAAGAGCATTATAATTCAACTTATCATTTCTTTTCTGTGCTCCCACACCAGCACCCAGCATGCTCTTTAGACAGCGGTCTGTAAGAAATAACATGGGGATAATATATTTGACAGGTTGAATTTCCTAAAGTCAGGAAGAACGTCGTCAATGTGGGGACTACTCTAGAGCCTGACCTCTTGGTTGAAGGCCTGATGATAATTATTTAGTATAAGATAGGAAGCATTTAGGCATTTACCCCCACCATAACACATTATACACTCATTTGTGAACCCATCGCATGCATAATTTGTAGCTAATAACTACCGTTGCTCCCCCTTTATCTCTTTAGTGAACATATTTGACATATTTGAAAAATTCAAAGGATAGAATAGTGATGGCTGTTTCTGTTCAGAGTTTCCATGGTTAAGAATGTAATTTTCCAATTATGACAGAGCAATGCAAATAGAGTTATCTCCCTCAGTGTATTTATTTCGCTATGCATAAATGCATGTTGCAAATCCCACTGTGAATTTAAAATAAGAATAGCAAATTTATAATACAAACCCTAACACCCCCAAAAGCCCACATTACAAACACATGCGCGCACACACACACACACACACACACACATTTTCCGAAAATTTTCTTCAAAGTGTCTATAGTTTCTTTTTCAGATTAAAATTAACCTCAACAATAACATTGTTATAGGTCATTTTGGAAATGAATGTTCAATTAAGAGGTGTTGGGAAGTCCTTAAGGCTTGTTACCCCTCCCCTTGTCAAAAAATAATTAAGTAAAATATGTAATGGGCTATATTATTTATCTAGCAGACAGAGATATATTGAGTCTGGAATGGAATGGAAGTTTTTAGCACATGAGATGCACTCCCTGCTTTCAGGAAACTGTTTCCTTTTGCAAAAAGCAAACCATCTCTCTACCCTGAATGCCTCTCAGCACAATAAGGATGTGACAAGGACATTTTTCCTCCTCCATGATACACAGGGCAGTCTGTGTGGCTGACCCAGCGTTACAGTGAGTAATTTTAAAAAGGCTTATCATTATCCTGACAAAATGCAATGTAGGTGTGCGTGATTCATTTCTTAATAGTGTAGTCAGGAAATAAAGAGAGGAAGCAGGGCGGGCGATAATGCTGGCATTCCAGTCCCTGTGATATTAATTACTCAAGACACGTGCATGACATGTTGTTCATTTGTTCCTCACTGCGAGCTATCTTATCTCCACTCAGGACGGCTGATTAGTGCGGGCAGCCTCCAGACATTCTCAAACACTCTTCGATCCTTCATTGTTTTGTAGCATTGATGGAAAACGGCCTGCATCCTAAAAGCACAGTGGAACTCCTTCGCCCTTGCTCTGTTTCCCTTCATCCTGCCTACTCTCCACCCTTCCTTCCCCCTCCCCACTTTTCCTTCCTTCCCCTTCCTCCTCATTCCTTTCCTTCCTCTCCACCCTCCTTCCCTTTCTTCCTTCCTCCCCACCTTCCTTCTTTGCCCTGTTGTTCTTTTTGCCTGTGCTTTTTCACAAATGTCCCTCAGTGCAGCTTGGGTTCAGCATCTATTGCAGAAGAAATCTTTCCAGGAGATTTTTTTCCCTTTCTTTTTTCTGCATGACTGCATCAAACATTTTATACCTTACCACATTGTGTGACTCTAGGTACCACTGGGGGGAAAAATCAGTTTTAATATATTTTTAGTACTTCAGTCCTCTGTCCATGAGAATGATAGTATTTTCTTCATAGTATTATTATGAGTTGAAGTAAAATATCCCCAACAGGCTCATGCGTTTGAATCTTCGTTCCCTAGGTGGTAGCACTGCTTTGGAAAGTTGTAGAAGGTTTGGGAGCAAAAGGCATGGCTGTCAGAGATAGTTTGCGAGGTGTGGACTTGAAGGTTAAGACCCAGACTAGCTTCAGGTCTCAGCACTGCTCCTTGACTCACAGAGGTGTGGAAGGCAGCAAGCTTCAGGAAGCTCCCAGTAGCATAGACACAGATCTCTCGGCTACATGGGCTCCATCATGACTTCGCTCCTGAAACCCTGAGCACATTCACCCTGCCCCCCTTTAGGTGGCTTCTGTCAGGTATTTCATCATAGTGCTATGAGAACTATTAATAATTCAAGTGTATTCTGAGTTTTAAAAAATAATGTATGCTAGTGCAATACCTTAGTGCAGATACATATCCTGCAGTCACTATAAGCAATTACCTAAAAGTACCTGATTGTAAGAAAACACATTCATCTTGATACTGCCTTCCTGCAATCACCATCACTGTTTATGACAATCAGTTTAGTGAGTTTCTGCACAGAAACCCAGCTCTGTGTTAGTGAAACAGACTAATTGGTTGTGGGATGGTATAATAAATGGAATGAAACACCAATTGCCTCCCAACATTTGCAATCATCCAAACCCCAGATGAATCAGTGTCACTTCCTTACCAGGTGCAGCACTGAAGCAAGGCTGCTTGGCTTGGAATTCTAATTCCACCCCTTGCCACTGGGGAAACAATAGTTCTGGCCTCAACTGACCAATTACAAACAGGATTTAGCAATGATCACTAATTGGGGAAGATTGTTCTGAAAAGTAAACAACTCAATACGAGCAAGATACGTCAAGTATGGAGCAAAAAGCTGAACACATACCAAGGGAATTTTTGCTATTTTTTGTGTGATTTTTACCCCAAAGATGACATAAACCACAGTGGCTCTATGACTGTGGTGTTTGGGCTATCCACACAGCACTGACAGTCACTGTCTGTTGACATAGTGCCTCCTGTATGTCATATGAGAGTCAAGAAAGGATGGTGACATATTGCCTTCTAGCTCTCTCTTTCAATTCCTCTGGAGAACAATCAAAGCAGGAAAGGTGTGTAAGAGAAAGGCAGCAATCCTTAAATCTCATGCCAACTGTCCTGGTCAGTTTTATGTCAACTTGACACAAGACTCTAGATTGGGAAAGGGAACTCTCAATTGAGAAAATGCCTCCATGAGATTTGCCTGCAGGCCAAGCCTGCAGGACATTTTCTTCTTTAACGATTGATATGAAAGGGTCAAACCCATTGTGGGTTAAGGCTATACCTGGACAAGTGGTCCTGGGGTACTTAAAAAAAACAAACTGAACAATCTGTGGTGAGCAAGTCAGTAAGCAGCATTCTTCCATGGCTTCTGCTTCAGTTCCTGCCTCCAGGTTCCTGCTTTGACTCCCTGCCCTGAGTTCCTTTCATGATGGACTGTGATCAGGACATGTACATGTATGGTAAAACAAATCTTTTCTTCCCCAAGTTTCTTTTGGTTATGATGTTTTATTAAGCTGTGTAAAACCTAAGTAACACACTGGCCCAGCATATGCAGAACAGCCCTACTCTGCATATTTAGTTGTATTGTTATTTAAGGATTCTGGAAGTTTGCCACCTACAGCATTGTCTCAAATTCAGTGTAGAAGGCTGTGCCCAAGCAGGAGCATCTGCACAAGGAGGTGAGAGTGGCCACATCATTCTTCCCTGCCACTCACAGATGTGCATGTAGGTGGAAGCGACTCCTCCTTAGAACTCACACATGCACAAGCTCTAACACTTATGTGCACCAAATGTGCATCAGGATCGTCTTCTTAGGCAGACAGCTTTGTGCTTCTATCACTGAATGTGGTTTGAACTATAGATAGCACTGGTAACAATCAAAGGTATTTGACAGAGGAGAGAAAGAGAGAAAGCTCAGAGAGAGAATGCATTGGTGTGCTTGGGTTCTCCAACAAACAAATATTATTTTTGTTGATAATTCTAAAAGAAACTATATAAAACTATTGCTATAAGTATTGAAAATATATTGCACATTGGATCATATATGGCCTGCATTTTGAAACCCCTATGATCCTGAAAGTTCAAAGATTCCAATATTCCATTTTAATGAGACAAGAACCTCAAAAGCCATAAAAGAAGATAGAAGGCAGGAGTGGTTTGCAAAAGAGAAAAATTAAGTGATTGAACATGAGAAGATGCCATCATGGCATCATGACAAATGAAGTAAATAACATTGTAATTTATCAAATAAATAAAATTAATCCTAAGAGACAAATTTTCATGAAAGGTCACAAGTGATTATCTTGTAAATGTCATAATATTTAGCAGAGGCAAAAAATAAAAAAAGAACAAAACCCCTGTCTTCCCATACTTGACTTGGCAAAGGGGGCATTGGGCCTGTAATTTTAAGAAAGTCATCTGAACCTATACATTATAAACAAGGATCAAGTGAGCCCTTGACTCACCAGTCCCACTCTGGTAGACTATTTTACAGGAAAGCAAAAGGAACCAAAAAGCTACAGGTACAAAAATATACAGATGTGTATTAGAATACTTCTGCATCTCTCAGAAGCAGAATGGTGGGTCAGCAAGAAGGCTCAGCAAGAAGGCACTTGCCACAATGTCTAAGGACCTGAGGTCAATCCCCAGAGCTCACAAGGTAGAAGGAGAGCGTTCTTTCCTGTAAATTGTCCTCTGACCTCTACATATACAACATACCATGCATGTGCATATGAATTTAGTATATATACATATATCTATATTATACACACATATATATTTGGAATGGTGATGTAAATTGAAATTTTATATATTAGAGAATATCATGTAGGTATTTCACAAATGAGGTATCTATCTATTATGGACTTGGAGAATGTGGGCAAATGAATAACTGAATCCTATACACTCAACTAAGAAAAATTTAGGTGATACATGGTAACATGTATATTCCCACCTTTTGTGAGACAAATGATTATAATACCTATTTGTGTGCTTGTTTGTGTGTGTGTTTGTGCTTGACAGAGTATGGAGAAAGGTCAGGAAGCATGAAAACTTGGTGACATCAGAGGACTAAAACTATCCTAAGAGTGGGGAGGTGCTTAGTCTAGCTGTGGCTTGATATGCCATGCTTTGTTCAGACTCAGGGGAGACCTGCCCTTTCCTAAGCAGAAACAAAGGAGAACTGGATTGGGGGATGGAAACACAGGAGGAAATGGGTGGGAGGGGGAGCTGCAGTCAGGATGTAAAATAAATAAATAAATAAATAAATAAATAAATAAATAAATAAATAAATATAAAGAAATAAATAAATTTACTTTAAGAAGTGCTAAGAGTAACTTTTACTCAGTGGCATTTTTTCTATAGTTGTGATCATGGTTGTAATGAAGTTAGCATTATAAGCATAATCAAAAGGCCAGGCTGTGGTGGCTCACGCCTTTAATCCCAGCACTCCTCCGGAGGCAGAGGCTGGAGGATCTCTGTGAGTTCAAGGCCAGCCTGGGCTAGAGAGTGAGTTCCAGGACAGGCTCCAAAGCTCACAGAGAAACCCTGTCTCAAAACAAAACAAAACAAAACAAAACAAAGAATAATCAAAAGAGAAATAAGTATAATTTGCCAGATTTTTCCATGTTTGTATTGTCAATTCTCTTGTTACTTTGAGGTCACTGTGGGCCCCAGGGCTAGTGAGAGCTGCTGATCACAGAATGGCCCTTAACTTGTTAGACTCCTTGTTTGGTTATGTGGGTCTTACATATATCTCACTTGTTATAGCAGTTTCTATGGATACCTTTTACATATGCAATCATTTTGAAAATGGCAACATTAAATAATTTACAGATATTTTTAACTTCCATCTTCTAAATGTGGATATGGCATGAAAAGTTCCTCGGTGGTCTCCTGTATATGTCAAAGGCTTCTTAACATACTAGTGCAAGTTCCTAAAAGATCACAGCAGGATTACAATGGTAATATACGCAGAACTCACAGCTCCCTCTGATTCCCAGTGATATTTCCAAGGAGCTCTCATGAAGTAATATGCAGTAGATGACATTACATTGCAGAACAATTTGCAATTTAAGACTTCAGGCAAAATAAGAATTCCGCCTGGAAGAACTATGCAAATTCTTCAGAACTGTCTCTCAACTTTCAGTAAGAAATGCAGTCTGAGTTCTAATAATCAGGCAACATGCTTCCAGGGTTTTTAATTCATTTTTTCCCTGACATGTGTATGCTTTTTTCTTAACCTAAGAAATGAAAAATGTGTGATTAAGTAGATTTTTGTGACAACAAAGCCTCATTATTCTGTGTGCTCACATGTACAGATAAAAGAAGGAGAATATTTGTGGGCTCGTTTTAAGCAAAGAAACCACTTTGACAATTGATGCTCTACTGGAGAGATACATCACAAGTAAAAAAAAAAAAGTACTAAAAGCAATTTGCAATCTTATTTCTGAATTCATACATATCCCAAGATGGACAGACTAGAAAGAGTGGGTGGGGCATTTATGAGACTTAATCATTATTCAAATATCCAATCATTATAGAGAGATTCTGAAAAATGAATGTTGAGGGGGCTTAGCACATTGCCCATGGCAACAATATTTATTTAGGTAGAAGAAAAAGTATAATATAATATATCCAATACCTTTCAGCATGCTAAAGAATGGTGGAGATTTTGTTGTTTTTATTGATCCAAAACCATGTAACTTTTAAAATGACTTTTCTAATATTATTCTACTAATCTACAAATGATGCTGTTTGACTATAAAGTGGAAGGACAGTTCAAACACATAATAAAGAGTAATTATTTGGAATGTATAAACTGGATTGTCATGTACATATTTATCTGTAGTTTGGTAAATATTTATTTATTTATTTATTTATTTATTTATTTATTTATTTATTTATTTATTTGCAATTCTAAGTTTTTTTACCCAGAGCCCTGTAAATGCAAGACCAGCATACTATACCCTAAACTCTAAACTTACCTCTAACCATAGTACATTATTTATTTAAAATCATTATTTTCTGCAGCACATTTTCTGAATCATTGTCAAAAAATAATTGGATTTGCTTTTTTTTTTTTTTTTTTAGGAAACAACAAAAAATAGAAAACACGGATGTTCTGCCCCTTTGTCCTGAATGCACCCTTCTTGTACTTAGAAATGGTCAGCCTGACTCCTAAAGAGGATCATTGTTCTCAATCTGAAGAACATTAAAAGGCAAAATGCAGCAAAATGCAGTAACTTCAAAACTAATAAAAAAAAATAAAATGACAGTAGTAAAATCATTTCCCTCTGAAGCACTTACTTAATAAAATATGAACTTTGTACATTAATATTACTAGAGAAGAAATGGTTCTTCAAGAAGCTAAAGCAATACACCCAACTCTTTTTTATTGAAAATAGGTTTTTTTCATACAATATATTCTGATTAAGATTTCCCTTCCCCCAATTCTTCCCAGATACTCCCCATTGCCTCACTCACCCAAATCCATACCATTTCTTTCTCTTATAAGAATACATGCAGACATCTAAAACAACAACAACAATAATAATAAAGAAAAACAAGACCAGAATAGGGGAAAATAAAGAAACATGCCCAACTGAAACCTAGTAACTTACAACATTGAGAATTTGGAAACAGGAGTAATGAGCACACCCTTGGGATCCCTCTCAAAGACTCAAGGTCTTTGCTGGGCTCTCCACAGAGCTGCTCACAACAAGTGTTATGCTGAACTGAAGAAAGAAGGTTTCCTTACAAATATCTGGAGCTTCTAATAAGCAGTAAGGTACTGAGTTGTGGTTGCCAGGGGCAAGCTGGACTCTTGCCTTTGTCCAGACAAAACTTTCAGCATGCTGGTGCACAAATCACTGCAGGGGAATCCATAGACAAAAGCAAAATTTTCGTGAGGAAAAAGTAATACTTTCTGGACTACTCTTATGTTTGAATAAATGTTAGATTGAAGAATGGACTTTCAAGTTATATTAATGGTAAAAATGAACCTAATTTGATGAAAAAGGTCAGTACATGATACATAATGGGCAGATAGGTGTGTTATGTATGTGTGTGCATATATGTATTCAAGCATATATTTTCATTTGTGAAATATTTTATAAAACTTTAAATAAAAGTTTGTGACTATATCTTGTATATGTGCATATGAAAATAAATGGATTCTTTAACCTTACAACTCAGAGATAACTGAAATTCATCCTTTGGAGAAATTTCCCAAACTAAAACTGTTGTGAGTGAGGCTACTGTGTATGAACAATTTTTAATTACAAGCATCCTCACTTGTAATTTACAAATTCTCCCAAGTAGCCATTCAAGTTGCATATTATACAATCATTTATTTTATTTCACAATTCTAAGTTTTTGTTTTGTTTCATTTTTTGTGTAGTTTTGGTGGTGTTGTTATGACAAGACATCATATTGTAGCCCTGGCTGGCCTGGGCTTAGATCCCTCCATGTGATCTAAGCTCACCAGAAACTCACAACCCTCCTCCTGAGTGTCTAATTGCAAGTGTGAGTCCAGGGCTCATTTACACAGTGCTTTTTCCTAGTTACTGTACCAAATGATTACACACACACACACACAATCAGCTTGTTATATAATTTGTGTTCTAAATTTGAAAATGTATTCTTCTGTTGAATTGTATAAATAAAACCCCCTCAGTCCAATCATGTTAAACATGTTGCAGCTTCTGGTAAATTTTCAACTAAAACCAAACAACAAAGTTGCAGTTTCTGCTGCCTCCAGAGTTATCTTAGCATTCCTGTTTTGCTGGTCTTTCATCAGTGCTGAGAATTTTTCCCCAAAGAGAAAGGTTTACCTCCTACCAAAACTGAAGACACTAATCATTTACTCCCACCTGACCAGGCTTGGTATCTATGGAATTGCGTTGCTAGTAGAACTTTGAATCATATGCTCAGATTCCAACTGTTGAATAAACTGCAAAACACAACTGTAGATAAATGACTGATACTGTGAGGTACAATTGCTTTTTCTTTTCTGTCTTTTTTCCTTTTTTCTTTTCTTTCTTTTTTTTTCTTTTGTCTTGGGGTAGAAAATAAGGTATCTCCAGCATGAGTTCATGGTTCATATAGTTCATACTGATCTTTCTGATAGTACTTGGTTAACAACTTCAGATATTCATTTCTTGAAACACCTCCTGAAAAGGAAAAAAGAAAAATTACTACTTAAAGATGGGTCCTTTCTGAATTTATAAGGATAAGAATGCTGCAATCACTAAAGCAATGTGCACAGGCATTTTGTGTGTGTGTGTGTGTGTGTGTGTGTGTGTGTGCATTTGTGTGTGTGTGTGTGTGTGTGTGTGTGTGTGTAAGAGCTGATGAGGCACAGCAGGGACTTGAGGAGAGACTGGACTGAGAACTGCCAAAATGCCCCAGCCAGGGGCAGGAACTCTGTGTTGACTTCTGTCAATGCAGTCCCTTGTCTCTGGTTCTGAGTGTGCAGTCTGCCATCTCCTTGCTTCCTCATGACCATACAATGACCAAAATAATTAGCATGGAAATCTCAAGGCAAGGGGATATTGTGCTCTAAATACATCTAAGCATCTTCACATGTATTTTAAAGTTCCAGTTATCAGACGTGATAAGTGGTCCACTTCTGCTTCCTTTGAGTAATTTGTCTTCCTGTCAATCATTGTGAATGGGGTCAAAATAGCACCAATTTGACCACTTGACACTTCCCCTTAAAAAAAGCCTGGAAGTAGAGACAATTTACCAGAAAATGTGTTTATGGAAAGAAGATCTATCTTTCTGTAGATGTGGCCAGAAAAGCCAATATGGCCAGATTAGATGCACCTAAGCTGCATGATAGCATAACAGAAGATTGCAATGTGAGCTTTGACTTAAAATTCAGGTTTGAAAATTGCTCTGCTAAGACTCTAGTCAGTCGCTCTCTGCTTCTAAATGTGACATTATCATTATACTCACTAAGAACATTGAAATTCTGTTTGGCACATCGAGCTATAAAATCCTCTTCTCTAAAATGCAAGGAAAAGCCTCATTATTAGTCTAATGAATACTACAAGTACTTTTAAATTTGTCTTAGCTACAGTCTCAAGAAAAATAATGTGATAATCAAAAAAAGGGAAGAAAAGTTTTTGTCAAATCTTCCCAGTTTTGTATAGGGTATTTGAAAAAGGATTTTCATGACTAAGAATAAAGCTGACTTAAAATATAAGCTAAAATTGAAGCATTATCTATAATTTTTATCAGAGAAGCAGGCATCACAATTTATATCTACCTCCGAACTCTATTTGAGGACTTTGAGAATTTACTTTCAAAGATGTAGGACCTATCTTTCAAAGCATTAATTGAATACTTTCCCATCAAAACACATTTCCTAAGGCTTTTTTAGCAACATGATTTAATCATAGACTACAATAAAGTTAGTAGATCATAGGGAATTTTCTAAGACTTTTGACTGCATCTCAAGCTTATTAATCTCAAGAGAAAAATCACTAACTCATTAACGTCTCTATCACTTCTTTCATAGAAAACTTACTATATCATACTAGCCAGATTTTTTTTTTGAAGTAGTATTGCTCATAATGGATACTAGAATCGGGACCCTTCCCTCAGAGTTCTGATTACTGTGTTTTAAAAGCTTAAAAAGTAATTTATATATTCAGATGTTTTAATATAATGTAAATGGCTTCCCATGTGAGAAAATAACTGAGTATGATCAATCAATCTCATGTTTACTCAAAATAATCCCAAAGCAAATTTTGTTTCGTTAGGCTGTGTGCAAGCATGTCATGAAATTGACATTGACAGCAAGACTCAAAGTGTGGGAAATGGAGTAGTTTACAGTGCATAATTTAGTGCAATTTTTTGTTTTTATTTTGTTTGAAATGACTAATGGGTCACAAAGCAAGTGGATGACATAAAGTAAGCTAGGCAGTTATGTAGTATTGGTCAACTGAAAAAGTGAGTGCAAATATCTGAGTTAGCACTGTCACTTGACAAACCCTTACACAAGCAGACAATTATTTATATCCCACTGCAGATGCCTCTGGGGGAAAAGGCTTCCTTCGGTGACTTATTTTTCAAAGAAAAGAAAAACATAACAATGAGAGAAATAATCCTGGGCAGAGCAAGGGAGGAGGCAGCACTGACCTGCGGTGCCTGGGTTCCGGGTCGGTTCTGGGTCTGTGTAGACATTTCTGCTTATCAGCTGTCCATGAGAAACGTATAGTGTCCACTACTCAACCTGAAACTCAGGCATAGAAATCTAGGACAAAGTTGCAATTTTAAGTAAGAAAAAATTATTAAGCACATTAAACATAAAAATGCATAAATATGTGTATATCCTTAATATTGTTATAGACTTTACCATGTTGCCGCTATCAAAATTCAGTGTGAATTTTTTTTTGTCTTTTAAAGGTTTGTTTATTTTGTTTTATTATGTGTATGAGTGTATGTTGTGGGAGGAGGAGGGTATGTGCATATGAGTGCAGATACTCATGGAGGCCAGAAGAGGGCATCAGATCCCCTGGAGCTGGAGTTATAGGCAGTTGTGAGCTGCCTAAGATGGTTGCTGGAAGCCAAACTCAGGTCTTTAGTAAAAGCAATAGGCAGGTTAAACCACCGAGCCATCTCTCCTACCCCATTCTTTTAACTTTTTTAAAGATGACTAAATTAGAAAACTAAATATGAATTGTTCATTTAAAATTTGCCAATATATTCTGCAATCAGTTGTATCAAGAAGAGATGGAGATTTATATCTGCTTATTCTGCTAATGCCCACCATACAAACAACTATAACAGCAAAACCTTGTCATTCTTATAATGTCACTTAGCACTCTGTTTCTTTAAAGATGACAGCCTGTTCTGGATGTGTCAGCGGGCACACACTGAACCTGGTTCCCCTTGATACGGTATACAGCTGCCTAGTGATTTTCTACAGACAGTTACTTGAGATTGTTTAAGATGTTAAAAGCTCATTGAGAATTTAAATAAACTTCCTAAGGCATAGTATCAAACTCCCTGGAATCTTTATTCTTGACAGGAAAAATGCTGCCTTCAATCAACCCGCTGACCTCTTCCTCCTCCTTTCTTTTATTCATCTCCTTCCTACTGTTTTGTTGAAAACTTTTTCTGAAGTTACTTCATTAGGTCAGAGACCAACTCTAAAACTCAAACTCAACTAATGTCTTCCTGATAGAACAAATGGAAAATCCATGATGTTTCAATTGATTTTACTTTCAAGACAAAAATATTCATTTATATGAAGTTCTTTGCTTTCGGTTATAGTCATTTGTAAGAGTGGCATTACTACAACTAAAAACTTCCATTGAGTTCTTGCCAGGTCAGATCAGTATCTCATGTGAATGACTTCGCTGCATCCTTAAAATTACTCTCCAAGGTGGGGACATGGTGTCTACATCGAACATTTGAGGAAACTGGCAGATACCTCATTTCCATATGTCTTTTGATACATACCCAGGCCTAATCTCCATTACACTGATCCAGTACTAGCAGATAAGATTCCCGAGAAACTGATGGACTAGTGGTTCATCTAGTGACACAGGCTGAGTGGATGGACAGTTCTATGCTTTCTACATCCCAGAGGTTAAAGTATTCCCATAAGACATGTTAAGTCTGGGGATGGGGGGTGGGGAGAATCTGCAATACAACCCTTCTCAAAATTCTATGAAGAACTGTGATTTGTTGTCTTTGATGAAGATAGGTGAGTCCTGATGGCATTATCTTATGCAAATATTCTTCTCATTAGACATAGATAGTGGATCATCCTAGGATAATTGTAAGTGTTATCTTTATTTTCCTCCCTCCTTCCTTCCCTCTCCTCTCCTTCCCCATCCATCTCTCTCCTATTTCTTATTGGTTAAATGTCTTGCCATATTCCAAACTTGGGTATTCAATTGCTTGCTGTTTGCTTACTTTAAAGTTCCGAAGCCTAATCCCTGTGTCTCGGAGGAGAATGATGACAGGCAGCTTGACACAGACAGCAGGTCCTGAACCCCCAAAGAAAGAAGTCAGACTCCTGAAACTCCATGATCATGTGCTTTTCTTGGAAGTCTCACTTGCCCTCAATATCCATACCATGCCTTATCTGTCACATTTATGTGAGTTATAACCTCTTCTGGAGTCTTTGCTGACTGCCCCAGTCTGAGGGAAGGAACTGTATTCATTTCTGTACCAGGGTGTGTTTATTTCTCTTTGAATGGGCATTCTCCCCCACTGGGCTGATATTTCATGGAGGGTGATGATTCCCTTTCATTTTGTTATTCCCTTGCACAGAAGAGAATCAAAAAGTCTTAAATATCTTTTGAATGGGTGAGACATAAATCTGAAGAGCACAACCCTCGCTGGTACTCAGGGATCTCCCAGAGAAGCAGGATGGATACTATATTTTTATTTCCAAGTGAACCCAAGACACTCTAGTCAGAGTTAATAGGCCTAGAAACTAATCCATAGCCTGAAGTTATGGTGAATTGTCAAAATTAAAATAGCATTAAGTATACAGCCTTGAGCTTAGCTCAAGAAATGTACAGAAAGGTCATTTTGTCATGTCTTGTGCTTTGATGATGCTAAGCCACATCTCTCCCCTCAAAAGAATTAACAGATATTTTATCCTGGAGTCAAAATAAGTGACATGGCCCTGGAACACAAACTCAGGTTACCCCAAATACCATGTTCCAATGCAGTAACTTTTTAAAATTGTCTTTATTTTACATTATCAATTCAAGTCCCACCTCATTCCCAATGCAGCATCTACGCTCAACTTTTTACAAGGCTGATTGGCTGATTAAAACTTCTGTTACTGTGAAGAGCTAAAAGGCTGCAGATTAGAGACCAATTATCTTGGGCTATCTCTAGTCTCCTAAAGAGCTATTTATTAAGTGTGTGTGTGGCGTTTGTGTTATAGTAGCCTTGCATAGTAAGAAAACAAAGAAAGAGGTAAGTGAAAGCATTTTTCAAATATATTGGTAGAAATATCAAGTAGTCAGTTATAGGAAAGTGAGAAAGTCTCTGCTATAGGCCTCAGATGCTGCATGATGATACTCTTAACCTTTGGGTTGGTAGAAGCTAAGTATGTGTTTGTTCATACCAAAAAAGAATTTTACCTGATAACACACACACACACACACACACACACACACACAAAAATGGTTATTTAGGAGACCAGAGATAGCTTAAGATAATTAGTCTCTATAACATTTCAGCTCTTCACAGTAACAGAAGGTTTTTTTTGTTTTGTTTTGTTTTGGTTTGGTTTGGTTTGGTTTGGTTTTTTGAGACAGGGTTCCACCACCGCCCAGCTAGTAACAGAAGTTTTAATCAGCCAACCAACCTTGTAAAAAGTTGAACATAGATGACGCACTGGGGATGAGGATGGGACTTGAGTTGACAAGCTCAAATAAGGATGTGGTGATATATTGTATACCCTAAAAAAAATCTGCCTAAAAATTAGAGAACAGAACAAGCCACTAGATTAAACATAGATGCCAGGCAGTGGTGGCACATACCTTTAATTCTAGCACCTGGGAGGAAGCAATCCATCTGAATCTCTGTGAGTTCAAAGCCACCCTGGACTACATGAAATTGACTTGATCTAGGAGAGAAACAGAGCCAGACAGTGGTGGCACACACCTTTAATCCCAGTACTTGGGAATCACATGCCTTTAATCCCAGCAGGAAAGGTATATAAGGCGTGAGGAGACAGGACCTGAATCCTTTTCAGCTGAGGAACTCCTTTTGGCTAGAGGCCTATCAGCTGAAGCTTTTTCAGGCTGAGGAGTTGGTGAGGTAAGAGGTGGTGGCTGTGACTTGTTCCTTGGTCTCTCTGGTCTTTCAGCATTTACCCCAATATCTAGTTCTGAGTTTTTATTAAAAAACAATTTAGAAATTCCTGTTACATAAGGATATTAAAAAGCCAAAGATTGGGGTTGAAGAGATGGCTCAGAGGTTAAGAGCACCGGCTGCTTTTCCAGAGGTCCTGAGTTCAATTCCCAGCAACCACATGGTGGCTCACAACCATCTGTAATAAGATCTGGTGCCTTCTTCTGGTATGTAAGCATACATCAAGGCAAAACACTGTATAATAAATAAATAAATAAATAAATAAATAAATAAATAAATAAATAAATAAATCTTTTTTTAAGCCAAAGATATACAATATAATATGCATCTTGGGATTCTGAAAAATCTCTACAATCTCAAATAAAGAAGGAAGTATATGGAAAATCATCCATACACATTCCCATTATAATTGATTATTAAAACATGACTGTGAGATTGTTGTACATTTGTATATTATTTTGTATTTCTATAATGCTTCTAGAAAAGAAAGAATGCTCATATGAGTGATCTGTGCTGTGCTACTTCTGAAATAAATTGTCTATGCATTTCCATCATGAAAAAAGTACAATTCTCTGTCAACATAGAACCTTCATCTAGTAACTGATGGAAGCAGATGAAGAAATCTACAGCCAAGCACCAGACCAAGTTCCAGGAGTCCAGTCGAAGAGAAAAGAAGGATTCTATGAGCAAGGGGCATCAAGATCATGATGACAAGATGTCTACAGAGACAAGCAAACCAAACTATTGGGAACTCCATAAACTTTAGAGCAACCGCTGTGAAGCCTGTATGGGACTGGACAGGCCCTCTGCATGAGTGAGACAGTTGTGTAGCTTAATCTGCTTAAGAGGCCCCCTGGTAGTAGGATCAGGATCCATCCCTGGTGCATGAGCTGGCTTTTTGGAGCCTACTACCTATGGTGGGACATCTTGCACAGACTTGATGCAGGGGGAGGGGCTTAGACCTGCCTCTAGTGAATGTATCAGGCTTTGCTGACTCCCCAGGGGAGGCCATACCTTGTTGGAGGAGGGAATGGAGGGTGGATTGGGGCAGGGAAGGCTGGAGGGACGGGAAAAGGGAAGAGAAGAGGAATCTGTGGTTGGTATGTAAAATAAATAAAAAATTCCTTAATAAAAAATATAATTATACTGTGTGATATTTCTCAATTAATTTCTCTTGGATGGGGAATCTGCCTAGAGTCTTCTATGAACAATTGGTAACTGCTAAGGGAGGGAGAATTAGTTTTAAGGGAGTAGGTTGACATGCTCCAGTAGATGACTCCATATCAAAGAGTATGCAGGAAGCACAAATTGAACTCAATGGGTTATTTACTTTTCTATTTAAAAAACAGAAGGTAAGAAGTTGAGGGGTAGAGAGGAGAGGGTGGATCTTGGAAAAATTACAGGGAGGAGTTGGGGATGAATATGATAAAATATATTATATGATATTATCAAAAAATAAAATACTATATTTTATTTATTTTAATAGATGTATTTATTTATTTTGCATCCTGCTGTAATTTCCCTTCTCTCCTCTACTCCCAGTCCCTCCCTCCCATCCCACTCTGTTCCCACCCCCAGTTGACTCCTCCATTTCTGTTTAGGAAAGGGCAGGTCTCCCATGAGTATCAACAAAACATGGCATATCAAGTTGCAGTAAGACTAAGCACCTCCCCATGTATTAAGATGGGCAAGGCAGCCCAGAATGAGGAGTAAGGTCCGAAAAGTCTGTAAAAGTGTCAGAGACAGCTCCTGTTCCCACTGTAAGGAGTTTCTCAAGAGGACCAAGCTACACAACTGTAACATATACCCAAAGTGCCTAGGTCAGTCCCATGAAGGCTCCAATTGAACTCACTAGGCTATTTCTTTTTTTAGGGATAGTGAGATAACTGAACCATTAAGGGAATCGACTGCTAAATAAGGACATGAAATTGGAATAAAGATTTGTCTGGGTGTGATGAGATGGAAGGGGGAAGTAATAGAAAGATGATCAAAATATATTTTACAGATGTATGACAATTTTAAAGAATAAATTATATATATATATATATATATATATATATATATATTAGTTTCTAAAAGTCATGCCACAAAAAGTGAATGCTTATTTTTCAGAACTGCTTATTTATCAGTTCCAGATAAGGGAAAGAACTAATAAAACATATTTCTTCATCATATGTCTTACATGGAATAGTAAATAAGTTGTCTAAATGGAGATTTTAAAAAGGAAGAAACAGCTGGGTATTGTGGTGCAATTGTGTAAGTAAGCAACCCAAAGTGTAAGGCCAATGATGAGGAGTTCAAGTCCAGGCTGTGCTGAGGTTGGTCTGGATTATACAGTGACACCATGTCTCCAAAAATAAATGAATAAATAAAAGTATGACTGGTATGACATGTTCTTTTTAATATGCAAAAGCTTACAAATGGCCATCCTCAAAGCAGAAGAGTATTGTTAGGGGTTCAGAACTTGAGGGTTCCATAGAGGGTTCAATGGAGACAAGATTTGATCAGTACACACTATACACAATGGGTTCATTGGAGTGACTGATTCTGTTGGTGTGTGCAGTTTAATTATGTTAGTAACAATAAGGTATATATTGTTACTTTTCTGTTGCTGTGGTAAAACACCATGGCCACAAGAAACTTATGGAAGAAGAAATTTAATTTGGCTCATAGTTCCACAGGGATAACAGTATGTCCTAGTGAGAGAGGCATGGAAGCAAGTGACTGGCAGGGCAGCAGGAATGGGAAGCCGTGAGGGCCTATCTTCAACCACAGTCAGGAAGCAAAAACCAAAGGAAATGGGAGGATGCTGAAAACTCTCAAAGGCTCCCCCCGCTCGCCACTGGCTTACTTGCTCCACCAAGGTTCTTCTTCCTAGATGTTTCTTGACCACCACCACCCCACAAACAGCATCACCAAAATCAGGGACCAGGTGTTCAAATATGTGAGTTGCTGAGGAATGTTTCTCACTCAGGCTACCACAAGATATTTTTAAAAGAAAGGATATAATTGGACAGGCAAGATCACAGAAGCCTGAAATTTCTGAGTTGTTAATTTTTCCAGTAGAAGTCAGGGGTCAGTTGAATTGCTGCTCCATTACAGAAGGGGGAGTTTTTGAACCTAGGGAAACACGCCTCAAACCAACAAATCCCAGGTTCACAAAATTTGTAATAAATTCTTCACAATGAAGTGTTCCCTTTATTATATGTTAGAAAAGCAATTTCACTTCTGTTCTGGCAAACTCCTCGGATACTTTAAATATCAAAATGTATTATGAATCTCCAAAATTGTGCTATAGTGCCTCTTCCCAATTTTTATTTAATCTGAAATACTTTATACTAGGCATATCTACTAACTGAGAAAATGTATACTAGTTTAGAAATCTCATGGGTTTGATGAGTAAGAAGGTCAATCCTTTTTAAATAGAAAACCAAATGTAAGGAATTTAGCAGTGCTATATCTATTGGAAATACAAAACTCAAAAAAAAGGCAATTCTGAGTACTACATTCTCACATGTAATATTTTTTATAAGCCAGGTCAATTTCTTTACAGGGACACAGAAAGTGTTTGTAGCCACAGATTGAAAGCCATCTTTATAAAATTTAGATGCTCAAAGTCAGAGGGGGGACTTGTTTCACCTTTGCTTCATTTCAAAAGAGACATAAATCAAAGTACAGAAAAGAAACCAAGTCAGATATCCATTGTCATGCATTCAGGACAGAACTCCCTAGCCTGGGAATGTATTCAAAGACTGCTTTGCTGCACAGCCTGACATCTGTGATGTGAATCATTGTCATATTCATCTGCACCTTGTATTCTTGTTAATAACTAATTAGGGAACTCAGTAGCCAAGAGGGCATGCTGCTCCTGCAGAGAATCTGAGTATGGTTTCCAACATTCATATTGGAGCAGGTTACAATAGCCTGAAACTCCAGCTCCAGAGGATTCAATGCCCTCTTTTGGCCTCTCTGTAGGCACCTGTACTCATATGCACATACCTACACACACACACACACACACACACACACACACACACACACACACACACAGAAATAAAAACTAAAATATTTACAAAAATAATTAGGAAAAATATTAAGTCCTCAGTGGGTACTTTGTGCTCATTTGCTATGAGGGAGTATTAATAATCATGATCTAAATGAACACATCTCCTTCAAATAGTAAGTGTAGGTAACAGATAAAGAACAATTTTTCCTCTGCCTTTAGATTTTTCCAGAATATGGCACTTTTATTGTACAAATTCAAGACCTTGCAGATGTATACAGCTATTCTTTACTTCAGCCTGCTAGTATTACTGTGACATTGTTAATCTTCCTTTAACCTATTTGTGAAATGAGTAAAGTGTAAATTCAATTCCATTCTATTAATATTTATTGAGAACCCTTAGAGTGCTTAGCATGGCACAAAGAACTGTAAGGTTAGGCGATGAATCAGGCACACATTCTTTGACAAGCATTATAGCCTCCATCTCTGGGGAGCATTTATTCTAGCCTAGAACAATGTGAACAATCAAAATTAGAGTTGTGTTCAGAAAAGAACATGAGGGCTTAAATCAGGTCAGAATAACCTAAAGCCACTTTAATATAAAAGCATGGAGCAGAACCCACATGCTCTGGCCTTATCCAGTACTGACATATAAGTTGAGGAATATATTTTCTCAATGTGACTTTTGCTGATTTCAGAGGATCCCCCAATATATTTATTCCCAATAATTAGTCATACAGTATGTGATTGAGTGATCCTTTTAATTAAAGGTCTTTTGACCTTCAAAGGAACTCAGTAAAATATAAATCTTGGGCTTGGGATGTAGTTCAGTTGGTAGAATGCTTGTCTCCATGCTTGAGGTCCTAGATTCAAACCCAGCATCATATAAATCAGGCATGGTGATGCATGCTACAACCCCAGCAGTTGGGATATAGAGGCAGGAGGATCAGAATCTCAAGGTCATTCTCTGCTACATAGTGGGTTAGAGGCTAGCTTGAGCTCCATAGACCCTAACTGAGAAAGGAAAGAAGGCATGGGGGGGAGCGTGGGAGGGAGAGAGGGAAGGGAAAAAGAAGAGAACAGAAATGAAACTAGAACATACTTACATGTGTATGTTTATATGTAAGCACATATGTAAGTACATATGCATAGAGTTCCCATCTTGTTTTCCAATCCCATCCAAGAGTTTGCAGCATTCTTTTCTATTTTCCATTTTTCTATAACCTTACGAACCATCTAGACTTCATCTACTTCACAAACTCCTTCCTCGGGAAAACCAAAATGCTCACATGCACACACACACACACACACACACACACAAAATTGCACTTTCTTTTTTTTTTTCAAGCACTGATCAGATGTCTATCCTTGCCCTAAATATGTGTAAGCACTGCTGCTGTGTGATCTTTTCCCTTGGAGACCTTAAAGGATAATAAAGCGTCTATTCTTCCCAAGATGGATCGCCAATCACTCAAAGAATCAAAAGAGAAATTCCACCTATGTAAATCTTGGTGAACAAATGAGTTTGTTGGAGCTACAGAATCATGGGTGGAGAGTTACAAAAAGGAAGATGGTTGACTCCAAGGCAGTTGCATCAATGAAAAGGCCACCTAAATGTGGTCCAAGTCTCACTAAAGCTGTGTCTCTAGAGACCCTTGCAGGCATCTAAGACAATCTCCTCTTCCCCAGCAACTGTGTGCAGAGGTTGCTGCCTTCTATGTGCAGGGAACATGTGGCCTTTGTTTACTTTGCTTCCTGAGGCCTGTGAGTTTGCTTAATTTCCTGGATCTTAGCCCTGCTCCTCCCATGTACTCCCGGGAAAGAATGCTTCGGTCCAGAGGAAACTACAGCACAAATACCTATGGAATAGATCAACAATTTCGCACGCAATTGACTTGAAGAAGTGTTGAAGGTCCAGGCAGAGACCATATTTAGACTCCATTTATACTCCAGCTCCTGCCCTTCAAAAGTGTGTTTCCACCTTCCCATATTCCTAACCTGGTACACAGCATTGGACAGAGCAGAAAGTTTTTGCAGTAACTTCTCAGCTATCTCCCTTTCTCTTCCATCATCAATCACCCAATCACAGCTACCAAACAGAGGATAGGAGAGGTAATAGCTAAAATATGAGGGGACATTGGATTTCTCTAGATGAGTGCTATTGTTTCAACTTCCATTATTTTCCCATTTTATCTCATTCTCTAAAAATCAATAATTTTATTTTATGGACCCAGAATCTTTTTGTATGTGTTGTTTAAACACAGAAGCAATGTGGGTAGTTCCTAGAGACTCCAGTCTCTGTCTTCTTTTCTTTTTTCTTTTTATAAGTGCTAAATGAACTGCGAACTTTGTGAAGCCTTCTGAGATGTGTTCGTTTCATTTATAAGCAAAATATGCATTCTAGTTTACCTGAAAAAGATTAAAGATGAAATTCAAAGGTTTAAAAAAATTGCTAGGGTTAGCATTTGGAATATCACCCAAAGGGGTATGTGTGAAGGCTTGGACTGCAGTGCGGCAAACTCCACAGTGGGGCTTTGGAGAAGGGGCTGCATCATGATAGTTCTGATCTTATCGATGGATCCATTTACAGATAGGGTCACAATTTGATAGGCTACAGGGATCTGATGGAAACTTAAAATGCGAACATAGTAGAAAAGAATGGGCCATTTGCAGTATTCAATTAGAAACCAAAACTTTTCCTAGTCCTTTCTCTCTCTTTTTGCTTCCTGGATATGATGAGATGACCATATTCCCACATCATTCAGCTTTAACAGTCCTTTTCCATAGATCTTTGTTACCGTTCCTTTCCTTAGTCTAGGAGACAAAAAAAATTTGGTTGGTTACAATAGATTAAACAAAGGTTATATTTATTAACCCATATTTAATCATCACAGCCAAGCAAACAACTTTAATCAAAAGAATAAAGCTGAAGCCCAATATTTAAACTGTGCATTAAAATATGGCATTTAATCTAATCAGCTTGGCCAACAATGAACAAGCCACATTCAATGTTTGTTCTTCAAACCTAGAATCCATTCCCTCTGTCACTCTAATTCCTAAATCCAATTTGAAAATAGTTTGCATTTTATGCTATCTCACAGCCTTTTATGTTTGCTAACCAAATATAATATGTTTGAAGACTTTGTCTTCCTGAATGTGACATTGTTAAAAATCAAACGTGTAGAACAGTTACAGCTGCTGGTGAAATAAAAGATGTGTTTCTTGAAAGTGATGTGGAAGACTATACAGATTCAAAGAGAAGAGTCTGCATTGTTCCTTTACTACCTGAGGCTTTGCAGTGTGAACATAAGGGACTGGAGAGATGGCTCATAATTTGATAGGCTATAGAAAACTGATGAAAATGAGTGTTACTGGGAATATTTCTTTGGGGAGTATCTCTTCTTCTGATCCTCTTCTCTCTGGTTTTGTTTCCTGGATTCCATGCTTAAGAGCAATTGCTGCTCTTACAGTAGACTCAAGTTCAGTTCCCAGCACCAATGTCAAGCATATCACAACCACCCCAGGGACCCAATTCCATCTCCAGCAGATCCAACACTGTCTTGTGCCTGATGTGGGCTGTGGGCACCTGTACACACACACACACACATGCACATGTACATATAAATGGCATTCAGATAAATCTTTTTAGATGAATATTTTTATGAATATATGTTTTTCCTTATTATATATGTATGAATATTTCTTTACAGATTCAATATTGCATCTCAACAAACAGACTGATAAACTATTCTCTAATCATAATTTTTTTGTCCAGAACAACTATTTCCACAGAGAGGAAATGTGTATGTACAAACAGAAGAGTGAAGAAAACTCCCACGCTCCACAGACATTTCCTGGGTAAGCACAATGAGAAGAAACAGTGTAGTCCGCACACCTTCTTTGCTTTAAATTTCTCATCACATTCTGAGTGGGTTTTTTTTATATATAAAATTTCATAAAAGGCATGAAGATTCTCTTCCACTCCACCTGATGGAGCCCCCTGAGCAAATTGTATGAAGACTGGGCATTTGCCCTGGCTACTGTGAGAAGGGAAACCAGAAGGCCAGTGTGGAAGTTGATGCCTAGAACCTAAGGACTGAGTCTTTTAGCCTTTTACACTCCAACAAAACTTTCATACAATGATTGATGCTGACTTCATTTTTTAGCTTTTGTTTATTCCATGCAGAAGAACACATTAAGCTCCTGATTTGAGCCCGGTGTTGTACCAGGCCTCATAAGAACACAGTAAATGCACTGCCTACATCTAACAGTAAACATCTGTCCCTGTACAGGGAGCTTGTACTGGAAAAAAGAAAAAGTGAAATAATACTACAAAAGAAGGTGGTAGATAACTGTGAGAAGATGTAACAAGGGAGGGAGACAAGAATATTGAAGCTGGGGCTAAAATTTTAAATCAGAATGCCAGGAAAAGTCTCATGGGAACATCTAAGAATTGAGCTAAAGCTTGAAAGAGGAGAAGCAACAAGCCATGAAGATAATTAGAAAGGGCATCCTCAGTGGAAGGACTGGTTGTCAAAACCTTAAGGAAGGGGAGATACAAGGAGCAAGGGGAGTGAGTTGAAAGGATGGGGTCAGCAAAGTGCTTCAGGAGCCCTATGGTTTAAAGGTTCTATGAAGCTGTTACTTAGAATAACTGAAAACACTGGTAATTTGGGTGCCTTTTGGAAAAATGCAAAAACTGACATGAGGGAATAATATGGATTGACTAAGTGTGATAAAGTTCTGTATGGAAAGGAAACAGCTTTAGGTATCTCTTTTAGGGACAACCAAAAGGAGCTCTTGAGATGTTCAAAGGGAGTTTAAGATGCTGATATGCATATATGCCTTAGGGATGAAATGGCTGCTTTTTGCTAACAGTGGAGGGAGAGAGACCAGTGATCAGAAAGTCCATTTAGCAAGTGCTGGGTTTGAGATGTCCACCACTCTCCCAAATGAAGGTTCAGAGAGCTGCTCAGAAGAGAACTTGGGCCACAAACAAACTGAAGTCACCTGTATATTTGATATTTGTAACTTGTGATGAAATTCCGTAGCCTGAATGAAATCCTTAAATGACTAAATACAGGTAAGAAGAATTCAAAGACTAGTTCAAAGACTGGGTGCCCCAAATCTAGAGGTCAAGGAGGCACTGAAGAGAAAGGAAGGGATATGATCCAAATAGAAATGCTAGGAGATAACTCCTGAACGCCAAGGCCAGAGAGGAAAGACATCAACTACGGTAAATTTTATGGTCTTTCTAAGACAAAAGATAGGTCAGGCCATGGGATTAGCATGGAGAAGGCATTTAACTCAGCAAAGCAGTCATACTGGGGAAGAGGAGACAGCTCATTCAATAAAGTGCTTGTCTTGTAACATGAAGACCCAAGTTCAATCACCAGAACCCACATTTAAAAGGCCCAACATAGTGGCAGAGAAAGGTGAATTCCTGGGGCTCAGCAACTAATGAACCTTGTCTAATCAGTGAGCTCCTGGTCAATGAAACACCATCTCAAAAAGCAAGGTGAGCGACGAGTGTTCAGACATAAATAAACTCATGCATACACATACTATAAATAAACATATACCTACATATATGTGTATCTTCCATATGTAATATATATGTATGTGTGGATATATATATACATACACACACACACAAACACACACACACACACACACACACACACACACACACACATATATATATATATCCTGTACTGTCTTAGGGTTTCTATTGCTGCAACAAAACACCTTGACCAAAGAGCAAGTTGGGGAGGAAAGGATTTATTCGGCTTACACAGCACTATTCCACAGCACTATTCATCACTGAAGGAAGTCAGGACAGGAACTCAAACAGAGTAGGATCCTGGAGGCTTAGGCTGATGCAGAGGCTGTGGAGGAGTGCTGCTTACTGGCTTGCTTCCCCTGGCTTGCTCAGCCTGCTTTCTTATAGAACCCAGAACCACCAGCTCAAGGATGCAATCACACACAATGGGCTGGGCCCTCCTTAAATGATTAATTTTAAAAATGTGTTACAGCCAGATCTTATAGAGATAGAGGCATTTTCTCAACTGAGGTTTCTTCCTTTCAGATAACTTTAGTTTGTGTGTCAAGTTGACATAAGACTAGCCAGCACACATACCTACTTTCAGATGTATAGTTGTGTTAGTTATATACAAGTTGCTGTAAAACATGTCTCTACTATGTTTTCACGATGTAAAACTGAATCCTGTACCCATTAAGGTTAGATGAATTTTAGTTTTGAGGACTGAACAAGAAACAATGAGGCTTGGGGAAAGAAATAACCAGAGAAAGCAGACTAAATATCTTTATTTAGGGATAAAAACTGTTTAGCCAACCAGTCGTTTGTATGTTGCACCTTAACTAAATTAAAGGAAATTTAAAATTTAAACTCCAAACCAATACAAGTCCAACCTCTCCTCTTCCTGTCTGATGCCAAAAACTGTTGTAAAATCTTCCTATAGTACATTAAGCTCAGGAATGGGCGAGGGGGTGGGGTGGGGTGTTAAGCAGTTAAGAGCACCAGCTGCTCTTCCAGAGATTCTGAGTTGAGTTCCCAGCAACCGCATAGTGGCTCACAACCATCTATAATAGGATCCGATGCCCTCTTCTAGTGTGCAGGTGTACATGCAGATAGAGTGCTCATATATATAAAAACATAATTTAAAAAATCTTTTAAGAAATGTTACAAGATCAAAGTGGTAAAAGTAAAATAATTTGGGAATATTCAATGTCTTGTATTCTGCAATATCCTCTTTAGACAATAATTTTTTTTTGACAGCCAAATCATCTTTATTGAGAGAATGAGTCTCTAGGGGGGATGGGCCTGTGGCCCTCACTGCACAGCTTGTTCATTGGCACTGCCTCCAGAATCCTATGGCTTCATCACATCTGGAAGCTCTGGAGGGCTGGAGAAGGGCTCAATGTGCAGGGCTTCGAAGGCATCATCTGTACCGAAGGCCAGGCCCACTGTGGCTGGGGCCTGTATCTGTGCTGTTTGGCTAATGAAGCCACACTCGCTCAGAGTTTTTCTGTCATCAAGGAGCTGGTCATCCTTGTACAGCCGCTGCTCTTCTGGAGGCCGCTGGAGGATGCCTTGGACAACACGCTTTAGCTGGAACACAGCACTCAACTCCTTGGCTTCCATGAAGATGGTGGTCTTGTGGCAGCGGATCATGAGAAACACCTTCTCTGATAGTTGTGAGTCCCACTTTACAGAGCCAGTTCTGGTGCTCTTTCTGATGTATTTACAGGAGCCAGGAAAACAATGAGCCATTCTTTCTTCAAAGACAACTCCTCTGGCGCTGGCCTTTTTGCTTGCAGATTCCAGGTCCAGGTATACAGACCCAGGCCCAGTCAGGAATGTTACAGCTGTTGCTTACGATCCTGCTATACACCTCTAACTAAAGTGTAGATCTTGCTTCAGGCTGTCACCTCTAATAATTCTTTTATTAGTAAAATATTTTTAAGTGGACGCATAAACCTTTGGGAGATTCAATTGCCCAATAGTTAGGGAGTTAGTAAACAGTAGAATCAGGTGAGGAGCCAGGCATTTATGAGATACTTAATTGAAGTCTGGCTACCTTGCATATTTTCCATGTCAGTCATGTTCACCTATGTCCACCACACTTAAAAAGACCTTGGAGGAAATTCACATATAATATTATATAAGACAAGATGGAGACCAAGCAGGAACTTGGGTGTTACTTACCCAGTGTCCCATTGGTGCTGATTTACTAAATGACAGCACTGGAATTCTTTGAGCAATTATCATTGGCCATGTTTTCTTTCTTGTAAGTTTAGGATAAAACTGCTTACATCTCTTTGTTAAGTTCTGCTCTGTGCTTGCAAAATGATTCTGTCCTTCAGCACCATGTTTTCTCCATCTAGTTCACCTCTGCGTGTAAGAAATCTCCAAGCCACTTTCTCAGTAGCTCAAGAGCATGTCTCCCAGGCCTCAAAGCCAAGGTCATCTTAATCTAGACTCTGTATTTTTAGGAGAGTGCCTGCAGTCAGGTCTTCCAACTTAGCAACCCGCAAAAGAATCCTGACTCTTCTCTCCTCTGAGCTAAAGGGATATTAGACAAAAACAGCAAATTATTTTTTAACATGGGTACTTGCATTTACTCAAATTCTCCTCTGTTCATTCCAGTTCTTCACCACAGCCTTCCTTCTCTTTTGTTGCTTCACGTTCTGGATGAGGAGACTGACACAAAGAGAAATTAAGTGATTTCCCCAGAAATTATGCAAGTTGAGCGACAACTCACAGGATGCCACCCTGAGCTCACAGGGCTGTCTCCTGTGCTGGACTGCAACTCCCTTGGTATCTTCTTGATGACTGTCCTTGCAATCATTTCAGCTGTGAAGCAGGACAGTGGCAAGTCTGGTAATTGCACACTGAATCTTATATGAACACTCTGAAGCTGTGTCTTCCTGAAAATTACATGGTAAATAATTACATTTGTAGGGAACAAATAATTCAACTATTCGTCACCATGTCAAATGCAATTTTAAGATCTGATGAGGCAAATCTTGTTTAGGAGATGAAAACAGAAGATATAAACCAGATAATTGCCAAGCGATTAAACAGGAAGTGCCATGCGTGTATGATTAATGTAAAATGTGCAGACAGACAGTGGAGAGGGCTGGCCAGGGAGAGAGCTGAGCTAGCCCCTGTGCAGGACATGCAGAGCAGCAGCAGAATTCAAAGAAGCTGTTGGGACTCATTCACTGAGGGCACAGAGGCCACAGGGAAAGAATTTGTTTGTGTCTGATCTATCAAACACTCTTTTCTTATCCCAAAGAATTCTTTCTTCTCATTTTCTTTATTCTTTCGTGAGAAGTCCCTGTGAAACTTCTTTCCCACACCCCAGCATTTTCTGTACCTACTATCTTTTCTCCTTTATTTGTTAAGAGGAATTTTTTTCTACTTAGAGTACCATGTTTTTCACTACTGTTGTCTATCAGCATCTTCTCTTATGTCTGCAAATCAGCTCTGTATGCATATGTATGCACAGTGCATATATGCATATATGCAATGGTTAACTTTTTAGTGTGTGTGTGTGTGTGTGTGTACATGCATGACATGACCATCTGTGGAGACCAAAAGACAACTTGTAAAAGTCAGCCATCAGTTGGTTAGGCTTGGAGGCAAGTGCCTTTACCTACTGAACCATCTACTAGCCTGAGATAGTTTATTTTGTAGGTCCATCTGACAGGCTCGCACAGCACCCACATATTTTGTTATATATTTCTCTGTGTGTTACTGTGAAGGTGTTTTTGAATGAGATTAGTACTTGAATCAGTTGAGTGGGTAAAGCACTGTCGTCAAAAGAATGGGTGGGCATCATCTGACTGATTGGAAGCCTAGACAGACTTCAAGACCAACTTTGACCTAAGTAAGGGAGAATTCTTCAATCTGGTAGTTGTAGAGCACAAAGCCTACTATGGTATTTCTCCAGGCTTTGAACTTAAAAAGAAACAGCATCAGCTTTCTCCAGGATCACTTGCACTTAGATGACAGAACAGATCTTGGGAATTCTCTGTTTCATAATCAAATAAGCCATTCTTTATATGTAAGTTATCAAATGCTGTAATATATGCTTATATATTTCTATAAGCATCCTGTTCTGTTTCTCTGGATTGCTAAATACAATATGCATAAAAAATTACTAAGTCCCTTATCATTTCCTGGCTTCAATATAAAATTAGGATTATACTATATTACTTTTCTTAACATAGAGTTTAGAGGAAAGAGTCCTTGAGTGTATTAAAGACCTGGGATTCTGTGGGATGTCAGCCAGCTTCAATTTGTTCTTAGAAAAGAGTGAGTTCCCTAGCACCCTTTGCTCCCCCCCTACAGGTTTGGACAGTCAGTGACTCTGGGCTTTATGGAGAGGTTGGTGATGCTTGTCTTTCCCTGTGTGTCTCGGCTCCACCCGTCATTAAAACTGTGAGATATTTTACTGCAGATCATTTTCAGATGAGGTGCATGATGGGCTGTACTGAGGTGTGAAGGGAGATGGGCCTCTGAGTGTGCTAAGTGGTTTCTGAGTCACTGGAGCGTGGGCCAGGGCACTCAGGAGCACTCCCTGTTAGATCGTTAGCAATCCCCTAACTCTTCCTGGACAATAATATTGACTTCACATTAGATAAACATGAATCTTCTAAACAAGGAGAATGCATAGGAGTTATCCTCCCCTCCACATCCTACAGAAGAGAGGCATCGGGACACAGTCCATAGAGTTTAATTCTAACTGTAATTACCTTTCCTAGAGAAGCAAGCTGGAGTAGCAAATGAAGCCACTGCTGCAGCACAGAGCACAGTGAGGACGATAAAAGAGGTCACTCCCTTTGCAGGACCAATTCGGTTTTGAACAGACCCTATTATTAGCTAATCACAACCATTAGAAGCATCTTTTAACATCTTTTCTTTATTGACAAAAATCAAAACGAGAGAGGGGCAAGTCAGTTGTGAGACACTGAAGGCAATTCTAGCAAGGCTGGGAATCAGCCTCCTTGTGAGAGACACAGTTCCTCCCAGACAATCGCTGGAGAGCAAGCACGGCTCAGAGTGGAACCTGTTCTTCGGCTTTTCCCCTGGGTATGTTGCAAGCTTATCAAAGTCACCACTGGAAACTTGTTTTCTAATATAAATCAGAATTACTTACATCACTGGATCATTTTTTCTGATATATGCATGTTAAGCAAAATAAAACATTGACACAGATTACAATTCTAATTGATGGTAGACATTCTAAAGAATCAAGAACCTGGGGTGTGTAGGTTTCCATGGGTGTTTAAAATGTCAATTTATTTACAAAACAAATTAGATGAAATTTATCAGCTTCTCCAGATGTTTAAAGAAAAAAAAGACACTTTTCAAAGTGACAGTAATTTAACCTTTTGTGAATATCTGTAACTCCAAAACTCAGGAAGTGGAAGGTGGATCAGAAACCTCAGCTTTATTGTCAGTTTGAGGCCAGTCTGTGCTATATAAGACCCTGTCTCAGAAATGCACATGAGGGCAGCTCATACTGGACTCAGTAGAAGAGAGAGAGACAGACAGACAGACAGACAGATGATAGAGAGATGGATAGATGTGAAGTTGGGAAGGATGTATGTGTTGGGAAGGATATGAGGAATCCTGGAGGGGAGATGAGGGATAGTTGTTATCATTTATTTATGTGTGTGTGTGTGTGTGTGTGTGTGTGTGTGTGTGTAAAATTCTCTAGAATAAAGAAAAATAAAATAACATACTGTAGCTGGAGTTTTCCTGCCGGCCCACAGTCAGGACAAATCTCCGCCACCCGCCAGTCTCCAGCTCCCAAGTCCCGCCAGTCTCCGAGCCCACTTATAAAATAAACACACAGACGCTTACATTATTTAAACTGCTTGGCCATTAGCTCAGGCCTATCATTGTCTAGCTCTTACTCTTATATTTAGCCCATTTCTAATAATCTCTACTTTGCCATGTGGCTCGTGGGTTACCGGTACCTTACATCTTCCTTCTCCTGGCCGCGGCTCCAGCCAGTCCCCCTCTCCCTTCCTGTTCCCTCAATTCTCCTCTCTGTTAGTCCCGCCTATACTTCCTGTCTGGCTACCGGCCAATCAGCGCTTTATTGATACAGAGTGATATCCACAGCAACATACTTTTAAAAATAAATAAAATATGAAAGAGGTAGCAGTGATGGCTAGGCATGGTATATACATCTGCAATCACAGCACTCAGAAGGCTGAGGAAGGATAATGAGTTCAGGCCAGCTTAATCTACACACCAAATCCCAGACAGGCCTGACCTACATCATAAAACCCAGTCTACAAACAAAGCAACAAAAAAGTAACAGTGTACATCAAAGGCACCAATGAGACTGAAAAAAAAAATGTGACACAAACAGCCATTATGGTCCCTTCTTAGAGCGAAGTCCCAGTTAAGTAACTGTTAATTAACCAAGCACATCAGTGTCTTCTCTTGTCTTCTCTTACCCCTGCCTCTCTGTAAGAACACTTACTAGCTGTAACTGTATAAATAGAGAGCATGCCCAGTGGAAAGTCCACTATAGAACACTGCTTGCTTCACAAATTGCCCTGTGCATAATATTGTTGCTTTGTAACACATAAAAGTTAATCAGGGTAACCTGGCTTTCAGAAGTCAGTACTCCCAATTGAGAGGAAAATACATGGACTAGAGATGTGATTTTATTTTTCAGACTATGTTCTCCTATATTCCCTGTCAAGTTGTCTTCAAATTAAGTCATGATAATTGAGATCTGCCTTTTGTAACATTGATTTAATTACCATCAAATGTAAAAGTAGTTAATAATTATTCATGACCTCCATACATATCTTCCTAATATAACACTAAAATTTACTAGAGTAATGTGTATGTACTCCATTCATGAGTGCATAGATACATCTAAAATGTACATCCATAGGTTTGAGCATCCCTAATTCAAAAACTTTAAATCCAAAATTCTGTGAAGTTCAAAACAATTTGAGCTCTGGCATATTGTCACAAGTGGAAACTTTGACACTGTAATACTTTGTTTCATATCAAAATTATTACAAATGTTTTTAGAGAGACAGCTCAGTCAGACAGGCAGATCTCTGGGACTCATTGGCCAGACATGAACTTCAGGTTCAGTGAGAGACCCCATCTCCAAATATTCTAATGTGGAGATCAATAGGGAAAGACTCCCCCGACACCAATATCAGACTCTGGCCTCCACACACATTTACAGAGGTGAGCACACACATACACATGCACTTACACATATTTACCACTCATACACTCATACAGAAAAAAAAATTAGTTAAATACTTTTAGGTCTGCAAGATGACTCCAGGGGTAAAAGCACCTCCCATGAAAATATGGGACCTGAGTTTTATCCCTGGAACTCATAGTGGAAGGAGAGAACCAGGTCTTCAAAGTTGTCCTCTGATTTACACACACACACACACACACACACACACACACACACACACACACGTTCTCAGCACCCCCTACTCTCTCTCATTAATTTTGAATCAGGTATACTGTTTGACTTGATTTTTCCGTTTTAATACTTACTGATCAGTTTCTGTAATGAAACAAAAACCAAAAATCTTTGATGCCCACTATCTTCTTCTCCATATCTTCTACAGTTAGGTTATATTTTTGCTTATAAAAATATTCCTTGTTTGCATTATTTTAATCATCTGGATTTTTATCACTGTAGCAAAGATAATGGCCTGTGATTATATTTGCATGTGCATGACATTTGTATACTGATTTTAATCTTTATTCTGTTTTCTATGGCTCCTGGGAACATATTCTCAGTTTTTCCTTTTTTTTTTTTTTTTTTTGAGCTGAGGATCGAACCCAGGGCCTTGCACTTACTAGGCAAGCGCTCTACCACAAATCCCCAACCCCAAAGACTTCTCTGACTTTTTGTTTGTTTGTTTGTTTTGTTTGTCAAGACAGGGTTTCTCTGTGTAGCTTTG
>CABHPH010156449.1:0-21126 GCA_902168325.1 Peromyscus nudipes
TGTGTGTGTGTGTGTGTGTGTGTGTGTGTGTGTGTGTGTGTAGGGCCGTGTTGTATCTCCAGTCTGATCCTTGGCCTCCAGGCCTCTCCTCTGCACCTCTCTCTAACCAAGCAGCTGCTGATCCTTGGAAATCCATGGGGATTCATCCCATAAGTGGAGACAGATGTCCTGGGATTTGTTCTCGATGTGCAAAACCAGTGTCACGGGAAAGTATTCTCTTTTCAAAAGAGTTCTTTGTTTTGTTTTGTTTTTGGTCAACACAACTTTTCATGAATGGGATATTCAAAAGAAACCCTCAAAAAAAAGGTAGGATAAGTTACGGTGGGTCTGTTCCAAGTTCTGTAAGGCTGAGGTAAAAGCCCTTGCCTCTGGCTCCAAGTGGCCTGGCACAGACTGGGTGAGGGCTGAAGACCAGAGATGTGTCTGTAATTGTAGTAGAACTTTCTGAGATCCCTTATCTTTCCAGAAATGAGAGGTTTGTACAAGGAGAGCTGGGCAAACAATAGCTGAGGAGAGAGGTCAGTATTCTGGTCTATTTAGGTCCAAGTGTAACTATGAAAGCCTGGGTCTATATGACTTTGTATTTGCTCACAACAAGAAAGAATAGAGGATGAGAGGCTTAAAGATACTTTCCTGTTGTAATTATCTAAACAAGAGAGGAAATTTGTGGGAGCAAGGGAAAGGAGCCTCATCATTTAGGGATTTGAAGCTGTTTTGCATTTAACCCTAGCTAACCTTCCAGAATATACGCTTAACTAAGTGCCCTTAGCTCCTCTGTCATCCACCATCTTTCTAATCTGGTAGGAAAAAAAATACTACAACTCAAGTCTTGCTCCTTGGCTAGGAAAAAAAAAAAAGACGCATTGATAAAAACAACCGAAAGACTATATTTCAAGCCCTTCGGCTGGAGGTCCACAGCAGTTTGCTGCTGTTGAACATTGGAGAGCATGCATGCCTTCCCTGTCAAGGGACTGGCCCCCAGACCTGACTCTTAACTCACCAGCTGCATTGTATTGGTGATACTGGATCAGCTCAGGAACGGATGGAAAAAGATGTCTTTCGGCGACGTACCATTGTCCTGCGTCATTCTTTTTAATCTGATAATGTTTTATTGAAGACTGTGTAGGTCTGTAATCAATAAAATGTCAGTTACTAGAGAAACAAAAGACGGCTTTGGAACTGTCAGAGTGTTCAGGTGTGGGACTCCAATGCTCAAGCTCTCTTCCTGGCCACTCTGCACACCTAGGAGAGAACAGGCGGGCGCGGCAAATACCTGGTCATCCTGGAACGTCTCTCACATGTCTCACTGGTACCTCATAGTCAACAAAACTTTAGAAGACAAGCCCCATGTCCTATAGAGTGGTGTTCATCGCGAAGCACACATCTATAGTGTTCATCGCGAAGCACACAGCTACAGTGTTCATCGCGAAGCACACATCTACAGTGTTCATCACGAAGCACACATCTACAGTGTTCATCACGAAGCACACATCTATAGTGCTCATCGCGAAGCACACATAACTATTTCTTGAATGTTAAATGTTGACTAAACAAATGAGAGGGATTGGAAAGGTGAGAAAGGAGAGGGTAGTCAGCAGAGGGAACACTACTGAGCATGTAACTGTGTTGGGCAGCCAGGGCATCATTACTAAACTGCAGACAAGCCGAGGCAGTTACTTCTCAGCTCCTTCACTCACCACGGGAGGGATGTTCCTGAGATTCTGCCTTTCATGTGCCTCTAGCCTTACCACAAGTTCCCATAGTCACAGAACACCCCAGGCTAAAGGCACAGGAAGCCTGGGGAGAACCTGACCCCTAGAGGAGTCTGAGGGGTCTGAGGAACATGCCAACAGTGTCTGCCACAACTAATCTAACTTGATTGAGAGGGTTGGTTGGAAAAAGGAAGAGAAAGAAAGCTATGTAATAGGTTTATCGTGTTACATATTACACGTCATGTAATAGCTATGACCAAGATACAATGTAAAGCATGTAGTTGTCCCAGTTTCTAGGCCAGCAGGCTTTCCCCCTAAGCTGAACCCTTTCTTTTAGTCCCTATGTGATGGCATCTACATAAAAGCAAAACTGTCCCAAGGATTATTTCTAATGTAATCAAAATCACAAAAGGAATGCTTACCTTCCAGCTCTTGTAAACACAGAAATTGTATAAGACCCCAAATGTCTGGAATCCCTCACGATAAATGCACCTTCTTTAGCCTGAAAAAAATAAAATGTATCCATTATTCAAGTGTATTCCTTCTTAGAAAAACAAACTGAGATATCACTGATAAAAGCCAAACCTAGATAGATTCCCTATAAGTAACTTATATAAAAAAAATAAGTGACTTCTATATTCTTATTATTGAAGAATGAGATTGCTTTTGCTACCTTATCTCTCTTACAGGTTTAGGAATCATAAGGTAAGAAATCTATAATCTATATTTTAAAACATTACCCTTGATTTTCCCAGGAAAAGTCCTCATTTTGACAACCTTGTACCTAGCATTTAGTGGGTTTTGCTGCATTGATTAGGATACCAGATGAAAATCCATATTTAAAGAAAAAAAGCCCTCTGAGACAGACTGACAAGACTACATGTTAGAAGAAGTGGAATGAAGGGTGGAGGGGGAAATATTTCTGGAAAGGCATAGAGTAGGACAAGAGATTAGAGTTCGTGAGAAAGAATACAGTAGAGGATCCTGTTGGGAGTCTCAAACTGTTGTAGGATGTGGGAGGGATGAAAAGAACAGCAGCGGGGGACATGGGGGACACGGTGGACATGGTAACACTGTCAATGCTCAGCTAAGAGCTAGGTCCCTGTGGACACTCCTTGAAGAAACTCCAAGAAAGCTGCAAATTGCTTTCCAATCATTTTGACAGCTAGACTGCTTTGTCTGTTATTATATGGCATTTCTGCTTTACTGTGTGTGCTTTTGTTCCTGAAGACAGAATGGTCATAGGGTCTCTTACAAAACCCATAGACCAGTGATTTTCAACCTTCCTAATGCTCTACCCTTTAATACAGTCGCTCACACTGTGGTGAACCCCAACCACAAAATTATTTCATTGCTACTTCATAACTGTAATTTTTCTACTGTTACAAATCATAATGTAAATATTTGACATGCAGGATATCTGGTATGGGACACCCCCCCCCAAAGGGGTCACAACCCACAAGTTGAGAACCACTGCCTGCTGTGGCGTAATCCTTCTATACACTGTCAAGATGTATTACTCTCATTGTTAATAAAAAGCTGACTGGTCAATAGCTAGGCAGGATTTTCAAGGTAGAGGGAATGCTGGGAAGAAGGAGGGCAGAGTTGGAGGAGTCTCGAGACAGACATGGAAGAAGCAACGTGGGAAGTTCATAGATGAGGTAATTGAGCCTCAGGGAAGTACATAATTAATAGAAATGGGTTAATTTAAGTTGTAAAAGCTGCCTGGAGACAAGCCTAAGCTATCGACTAAGCATTTATAATTAATAATAGGTCTCTGTGTGCTTATTTGTGGAGTGGCTGGTGAGACAGAGCTGGTCAGGCGTCTAGGCAGAAAATTCTACCTACAGCTGCCATAGAAGATTCAAGGTTGTGCTTGGCAAGTGTGTGACTCAAACAGCATGAAGAGCCCCTCACAGTGCACTTTAGATACTAAACAGTCTTCTCTCACACTTACACAAAGACATTAGCCTCAACCCCCCACTAAACTCTCTTATAGGCATTGTAAATGACAAAATCCAGCTTTTATTGAATTACTGTGGTGCACAAGTGTTACATTATATACCAAAGGGAAACATAGGCTGTTAATGACAAAGGTGTAAAAAGAAAAGTTTCGTGCGTGCTTTCTATGTGTCTGTTACAGTAGGGATGCATATCAACATATAGAATACGTACATAACAAAATTGTACGTGGAGTGGTCTCTGCTTATAAAACTTCAAAGAAGGAAGACCGCAAACAGCGTTTTCTAACCACAAGGCAGCAGAACTAGTAGTTTCTAATAAGCCCCCAAGTACAATACCCAAGTATCACCTTATATACCTTTCTGCTTTCTGCCATCACTCCCTAGGATTAAAGGCTCACTTTCTGAGATTAAAGGCGTGTGTCACCATGCTTGGCTGTATCCTTGTGGCCTTGAACTCACAGAGATCCAGACAAATTTCTGCCTCTGGAATGCTAGGATTAAAGGCATGTGCTACCCCTGCCTAACCTCTATGTTTAATATTGTGGCTGTTCTGTCTCTGACCCCAGATAAGTTTATTAGAGTGCACAATATTTCGGGGAACACAATGCCACCACAACACTGTGCACGAGAGCCTCTGCTGTATAGTTTCAACAGTGCTCAGAAATAAGACTGTGCTCTTATTATTTACATCCATGCCCTACTGAGAATCCGTGAAGGTAAGATTGTCTGTGAGGTAAGATTGTCTGTGGGTGGGCGTGTCATGGGGATTGTCTCCATTGCCTCAATTGATGTGAGCAGCAAGTGAGTCCTGGGCAGGAGATTCTGGGCTGTGTAAGAAAGCCCTGCAGGTAAGCCAGCTAGCAGCATTCCTCAATGGTTTCTGCTTCAAGTTCTTGTTTGAGTTATCATCCCAACTTCCTTCAAAGATAGACTGCAACCTGTCAGCTGAAATAAAACCTTCCTTCCCTAAGTCGTGTTTAGTCAGAGTATTTTGTCAAAGCAACAGAAAGGAAACTGGAACAATCAGTAGACAAAAAGAAAAGGGAGATGGAGAGAGAGAGAGAGAGAGAGAGAGAGAGAGAGAGAGAGAGAGAGAAGGAAAGAAATAAGCAAGCATATCTAATTCAACAAGTAAGAATAAGGGTTATAAAATAAACCCAGGTATCTTAGTTAGGGCTATTATTGCATTGGGAAGGAAAAGTTTTATCCCAAGTCACAGCCCATTGAGGGAAACCAAGGCAGAAACTCAAATGGAGTGGGAACCTGCAGATAGGGGCTAATGTAGAGGCCATGAAGGAGTGCTGCTTACTGGCTTGCTCCTCGTGCCTTGCTCAATCTGCCTTCTTATGGAACCCAGGGCCACCAGCCCAGGGATAGCACCATGCACAATGAGGTACGCCCTTCCCCATCAATCACTAATTAAGAAAATGTCCTACAGGCTTGCCTACAGCGAGATCTTACAGAGGCATTTTCTCAATTGAGGTTCCCTCCTATCAGATGACTTTAACTTGTGGCAAGCTGACATAAAACTAGTCAGCACACCAGCTAAAGGAGAAGAAAAAATTAATAAATATCAAAGTAGAAGATAACAAGTTATAAAGGTGAAAACACGATACAATCAGTAATTAAGTTCAAAATCTGGTGGTTCAGGAAAAATAACAGATAAGCTAATTAACCTAGTCAGCAACTAATTGTGAAATTATCAAAAATTATTCCACAAGATGAACAAATCATGATCTGTAAAAAAAGACTTCATTGGCCTATCTGTGGCAAATTTTAAAATTTGAATGCAATAGATAATTAACAAACAACTTATCAAGATTGAATCCAATATGAATAAAAATCCTAATGAATCTATGGATTAGAACAATGGGTACAATTCTTAAAACATGGCAGTAGAAAGCACCATAAGCACATACTAGAAAATACTAAACTTGAAAGGAAAAACCAGTATAGAGATTGAACAATTCCAGAGCAAAGGAACAAAAAATAAACTTCAAAATATAAGTGTGTAAGGTCATCTTCAGATCAGTAACATCAACCCAGCCCGGGCTGTGCAAAAAGAAAGACCACCAAGTGGCCTCATTTCATCACAAATATTACAGAAAATGTTAATAAATTGAATCCAGTAGCATCAGAACCCACATGCACCACAGCCCATTGACTCAAAGTGTCTAGAGTTTTTCCTAATGGCATCTGTACATTCAGAGCAACTGTGGGAAGGTTTGTTTTTGGTGTGTCATTGTGATCTTGAGAGTAAGGAAAGCTAAGGACACCAGAGAAAACCTCCGTATTTAAAACAGTTTATGAACAGACAGGCTGGCCAATGAAGACAAGTAGAAAATACAGAGGTAATCCAAAATAAAAAATTGTTATCATTACGTATGTGGCAACCAAATGAACACAGAATAGAAAGATACTTGGTAAGCTCATAGGGAATAGGTAATCTTCCCCTTACTCGTTGCAAGAGGAAACATTACTAATGAACCCAAAGTAGAAGTTTACAAAGTAAAACCACTAGCATCCTCAAGAAACATGGGGAGTGTTTTCTTGTAACCTTGGAGTAGGGAAGGCAATTCTGCTTTGATACAGTTTATCAACCTTTACAAAAAAAAAAAACTTTGATAAATTCAAACACATAAAATTAAAATACCTAGTTCATGCCAGAAAACAGCCAGACAATTGAAAACCTAGAGGAACTATTGCCACATGCCACAAAGGGTTAGTTTCCTTAGCTATAGAGTCTATAGATCCTGAGAAAGACATCAAAAACCTAGTGGAAAACCATGCAGGGAATATGAACAGTTACAACAAAGAAAATCAAACACATAAAATGTAATGTATGAAAAATGCTTAACATCTCCAGGCTAAGAGAATGTGAATCAAATTCCCAGTGAGATGAGGCACCAGAGGAAGGATCCAGCTGTTTCACATGACACACTGCCTGGAAAGGCTGTGGGAAACAGATGCTCTTCTATTTCTGGTGGGTATCTAGACCCCTCACCATTTCTGCAGAGGGCACTTTGAGGTCTATGGAGTTAGAAATGCACATTCCCTTTGGCCTCAGATTTCCATCTGGGGATTTATTCTACAAAAAGACTCATATAAATGGAAAAAGATGTGTGTGTGAAGGGAATTGAAGGCAACAATGTTTTAATAGCAAAAGAGAATGCATCTCACTTAGTTTCCATAATGAACTATTGATTTACAAATTATGATTGTGGTGGTTTGAAAGAAAATGATCTCCATAGGGAGTGGCACTATTGGGAGTGGCCTTGTGGGGGTGGGCTTTGAGGTCTCTTATGCTCAAGCTACGGCCAGTGTCACAGACTCCTTCTGCTGCCTGTGGATCAAGATGTAGAACTCTCAGCTCCTTCTCCAGCACCATGTCTGCCTGCACATCACCTGCCATGATGATAATGGACTAAACCTCTGAACCGTAAGCCAGCCCCAATTAAATGTTTTCCCTTATAAGAGTTGCCTTGGTCATGATACTCTTCACAGCAATAGAAACCCTAACTAAGACAGTGGTATATCTAAAGTAGAGAATGATGTGCAGATATAAAGTGAATGAAAGACACTCTTGCGTACTGATGTTGAAAGACGCAGTAGGAAGGAAAAAAGTGGTGTGTAGAAGAGTATATGTAAGGGACCAAGGAGATAGATGACGGTTCAGTGGGTAAAGCACTTGCTGCATAAGCATGGGGATCTGAGTTTGGACCCCTAGCACCCATATAAATGTCAGGCACATGTGGCAGCGTGCCAGTAATTCCAACACTTGGTAGGCAGAAACAGGGAATTCCTGAAACAATCTGCCTAACTTGACTAGACAAACCAGCAAATTCTGGGTTTGTGTGAGGAACCCTGCCTTAGTATATAACATAGAGGACAATCAAGGATGATTCTATATATCAGCGTGCGCGCGCTCACACACACACACACACACACACACACACACCCCACCTTGTCTTGTTCACACACACACACACACACACACACCCCACCTTGTCTTGTTTCTGGTCTTAGTGGACATGTTTTGAGTTTTTCTCCATTTTGATGGTAGCCATAGCTTTATCATATATTATGTTGAGATGTATTCCCTGCATCCCTACTCCCAGGATTCTTGTCATGAAATGATGTTGGATTTTGTCAAAAGTGATATGAAGGGGGTAAAGGAATAATATAGAGGGGAGGCTTAAGAAGGGCAGGAGAGGGGAGAGAAGAGAAAGGAATTTGAGGAGGAGGAGGGGGAATGATTAACACTGGGAATATTTGAGAAAGTCACATAGAAAAATGAACAGAAAATTTCTTAATAATAAGGAAAAAGTCATACAGAAACCTACTACTTAAAAAATTTCCATGTATGCACATCTCTCTGTCTCTCTCTCTTGTTTCTATTTCTGTCTCGTGTGTGTGTGTGTGTGTGTGTGTGTGTGTGTGTGTGTGTCAGTTTAAATGCAATTACTTTATATGGGGGGGGGGATAATGATTTCCCCAGAGGCTATAGGCTGCCAATTAAAGGCCCAGTTTTAAGTATGGGATACCACCTCTCTACTAACTCAATTGTTAGTCAAGGGGGTCCCAGAGGACCCCCAAAACATTACAGGTTATTCTCACTGTTCTTGTTGGCCTGCCAGAACTTGATGGTAAGACCCTGTTGTTGAAGACACTGCATACTTTGGTCACAGAACTCAGAGTAATCAAGCTGGTACTGACCTAGAAGTTTCCTTCCTGCTGGCTAGCTTCCTTGGTACATGGAAGGTGTGATGGGGGCTGCTGGGGAAGAAGAATCAATAGTCTTGCTAGCTGTGGTCCCTATGGGCTAAAATAATGATAGGCCTACAAAGCTGTTCCCTTGAGTACAACAGTGATATGAATGTTATGGGAATAACCAACTGCTTTCTGACTGGATTTAAGGCCCCTTGTTCAGGAGGAAACTTATGCCTGGTTATGTAAATCTGGCCAAGAATCTGTGGCTAGCGGGCTCATAAATCCTAGGGGTGAACACACTACTATTATTTTGCTAAATGAACGTCGTATCAAACTGCCCTCTAAATTCATATCTCTATACTCATAGATTAATGCAGTTCTTAGTCTTCATCAGAGAGGCATCTTTGTGTAGTGGATGGCAGTTAATACAGAGGCAACCGATCAAAGTACAGAAAACACGGGTTGGCGGAATGCCCAGGGATAAGTAAGATAGCTGTATCATAGCCCCTTCCCCAGGAGAGTTAGGAAACAGTGCGTAATAGGGGACAGAAAGATTGTAAAAGCCCGTAGAAGGGGAGGAGAGGTGCCAAACAGTGTCTTCTGGACTTGCCAGGACTTCTGTATTCATGAACTCACAGCAGCTGTGGTTGCCTGCAGAAGCCTGTACGAGATCAATCCAGTCAACATTTCAGCAGAGATGGAGCAGGGACACATGGCTCCAGCCCCGGCTAAGGAGCTATTGACAGTTGATGGCAGGTAGCAGGAGAATCAGTTCTCATTAGGGATGTGGCCCCTGGCAAGTGGACCACACTCCAGTGGATTGCTTTACCCCTGTGCGTGTATGGGTGATTATACTTAACAGGTTTTTTTTTTTAAAGGATATGAAGTTGGAAGGGAGATGTGAGGCAATATCTGAAAGGAGTTGGAAGAAGGGGGAAGTGAATGTGGTCAAAATACATCGTATACTTGGATGAAATTCTTAATAAATAAATGTGTAAGCTAGTATCTAACTTTTATATTTCCATGACAAAACACCATGACCAAGGCAACTTCTAAAAGAAACCATTTAATTTGGGACACATAGGTTGCTGAGGGCTAGAATCCTTGACCATCCTGGTGGGGAAGAGGGCAGGAGGCAGGCAGGCTTGGTGCTGGAGCAGTAGCTGAGAGCTTACATCTCAACCACAAGCATGAAGCAGAAAGATAAAGAGCTAACTGGGATTGGTGTGGGCTTTTTTTTTTCTTTTTTCTTTTTTCTTTTCATTTTTCTTTATTAAGAAATTTTCTACTCACTCTACATACCACCCACAGATCCCATCTCCTCCCACCACCAGCCCTCCCTCCCAAGCCACCCCACATCCCCCAAATCAAGGTCTCCCATAGAGAGTCAGCAGAGCCCAGCACACTGAGCCTAGGCAGGTCCAAGTCCCTCCCCACTGCACCAAGGCTTCGCAAGGCATCACACCACAGGCACCAGATTCCCAGAAGCCTGCCCATGCACCAGGGATGGATCCCGATCCCCCTGTCTGGATGTCCCCCAAACAGTTCGAGCCAAACAACCATCTTCCGTATCCAGAGGGCCTAGTCGAGTCCCATGGGGGCTCCACAGCCACTAGTCTACAGTTCATGGGCTTCCACTAGTGTACCCTGTCATCTCTGCACGTCTTCCCATCAATGTGGCACATATACACAATGGAGTACTACTCAGCAGTAAAAACAATGACATCATGAAATTTGCAGGCAAATGGATGGAACTAGAAAATATCATCCTGAGAGAGGTAACCCAGACTCAGAAGGAAAAACAGAGTATGTACTCACTCATAAGTGGATACTAGATGTAAGGGAAGGGATGGCCAGACTGCAACCCACAGCTCCAGAGAGGCTAGCTAACAGGGAAAGACCCCAGAGGGGACACATGGTGTGGGCTTTTGAATATCAAAGCACACCCTGTCCCCGTGACAAATTTCCTCCAACAAGGCCACACCTCCTGATCCTTCCCAACAAGTTCCACCAACTGGGGACCAAGCATTCAAGTATATAAAACTATAGGGACCATTCTCATTCAAGCAATCACAACCAGTCAAACCTTTCTGAATCAAGTCTTGAAAATACCTAGCAATATTAAATCTGAACATTCAGGGTGTGTGTTTGTGTGTGTGTGTGTGTGTGTGTGTGTGTGTGTGAATGCAAGATGATTTTTACAAGGAAGTATATCACTCCAGTGTTCCAAACAGTAAGAAGCTGGAAACAATTTGAATGTTTATGAATATTGGATAGATTTTATATGTGCATATAATGAAATATTAAATAATATGGTGGTTCTACATGTACACATATGAATGAATTTTTAAAACATAATGTGTTTATAAAAATCCAAAGTCTTGGATGGTGACTCATATCTATTATTCCAGTACCTGGGAGGTTGAGGCAGGAGGATTGCCTCAAGTTTGAGTCCAACCTGGGCTACCCAATGAGACTTTGTCTCAAAAATAAGTCAAATATCAATATATATGATATTTATGTCAAGTGGCGAAATTATTCATGTGCACATATAGATGATAAAAATATAAATAGATGGAAAAAATGAGAACACGTCTGTCTTTTCTGACTGCCTTTAGTGAATGCAGGGAGGAAATGATGGAGTGGGCTTCAACTGTGTGAACCCTTTAGAAATGTCAGGGCAGCTGAGCACAGTGGCATATGCCTGTAATCCCAACTTGGGAATGGGAGGAAGGAATACTGTAGCTAGAGTTTTTTTGTCTGGTCCACAGTTAGGACAAATCTCTCTCCCCCGCCAGTCCCACAGCCGCTCAGACCCAACCAAGTAAACACAGAGACTTATATTGTTTACAAACTGTATGGCCATGGCAGGCTTCTTGCTAACTGTTCTTATATCTTAAATTAATCCATTTCTATAAATCTATACCTTGCCACATGGCTCGTGGCTTACCAGCATCTTCACATGCTGTTTGTCATGGCGGCGGCTGGCAGTGTCTCCTCAGCCTTCCACTTCCCAGAATTCTCTCCTCCTTGTCCCGCCTATACTTCTTCCTGCCTGACCACTGGCCAATCAGTGTTTTATTTACTGACCAATAAGCAACATGTTTGACATGAGCCAGAGAAAGCCAGAGGTTATGGATTTGTTCCAGATTAAGATACATCAGGTTTGACCAGCCAAGACCCCCTGAAAGGTCTCCAGTGAAACCATGGCCCAGATGATCCAACATCCAGAATGGTTTAAAGGCAACTGGCTCAGACAATACAGCCTCATGGACTACTCCATAATCCTAAAATTTTCTTTGTGTCCCCATAAGATACAGCGGCCCCCTCCAGCAGGAAGTAGTAAGAAAAGCTACGCCCAAATTCCCAAATTATATGCAATTTTACTATGTTAATGTTAAAATCTTCCTTTTTGAAAAAAAAGAACAGGGGAAGTGCTGTGGGATGGTCTGTATGTCAAACATGTTGCTTATTGGTCAGTAAATAAAACACTGATTGGCCAGTGGTCAGGCAGGAAGAAGTATAGGCGGGACAAGGAGGAGAGAATTCTGGGAAGTGGAAGGCTGAGGAGACACTGCCAGCCGCCGCCATGACAAACAGCATGTGAAGATGCCGGTAAGCCACGAGCCATGTGGCAAGGTATAGATTTATAGAAATGGATTAATTTAAGATATAAGAACAGTTAGCAAGAAGCCTGCCATGGCCATACAGTTTGTAAACAATATAAGTCTCTGTGTTTACTTGGTTGGGTCTGAGCGGCTGTGGGACTGGCGGGGGAGAGAGATTTGTCCTGACTGTGGGCCAGGCAGGAAAACTCTAGCTACAGAATACCACAAATTAAAGATTATTCTCAGTTAGTAGTGAGTTGGAGGCCAGCCTGGGCTACCTGAAGTGCTATCTCAAACAAAGGAAAACAAAAAACTGGAAAAAAATCAGGGCTAAATTTTTAATATTTCATCAGTGTGGCAAGCACGTGGGCTGTTCCATAACTGTTTTCTCTACTGTCTTCAGCAAGATGAGACCTACCCATTACAGAATCTCTTGTGCTGGACACACACAGTCCTGTGATTTGGATCATGTGGCCTATATCATCTTGCTTATTGGGAATCTACTCCCAGCTTTCCTCCCCTTAACTCTCCAGGGTGGAGCTATTGATCTCACCAGCTTTCTAGAGCAAGCAGAGCTAAGCCTGTCTAGGTTCCAGCCACACCCACACCTGAGGCCAAGTCTTGGTTCCCCATCTTCCACGTGTGCCCCTATTCTACAGTGGGTCTTCTCTGCATCCTGGGCCATTGCTGACGTGGATTTTTTTATATACAAAACTGATTCTCATTCACATTTCTAGAGTCCCTCCACACCTGAGGTCACCGCAGAGTGACACAACACTTCCTCTCCAGGTTCTGGGTTTGACTCCTCATTTCCTCACAGTTACTAGGCACTGACAGTTGGAAACTTAGACCCTACGCTGTTTTGTCTTAGTTTGACCTAAATGGGTAGTTTTGATCTGAGTTTAAGACTTTAACCACCAACTCTCCCCTTTGCTCCGAAAGACTAAGGAAACTAGCACCGCATAGTTCTCTGTATCTGTGTTCTTCACGAGTGTAAGCAGAGGTCACAAGGTTAGAGGTTCTGTTGCACAGAGGTCATATGGCAATGCTCTCAATCTGTGGGTCATGACCCTTTCACAGGGGCCGCCTAAGACCATCAGAAGAAAACACAGAAATTCACATTACAGTTCATAACACAGCACAATTACAGCTACTAAGTAGCAATGCAAATAATTTTATAGTTGGGGAGTCACCACAACATGAGGAGCTGTGGTAAAGGGCCGCAGCATTAGGAAGGCTGAGAACCACTGTCATAGGGGTAACTCAGATGCAGACTCCACTGAGAGAAGGCATGTTGAATGACAGAGTCTGACGCTGAAATCATTTCAAGAGAAACATGTTTCTGAGATTACGATGGCAGTCCATAAAAAGGTGATCTTATGCAAATATGCCTGATTTTTGACTTAGAAAAATGTACAGTGGGAATGAGCATGTAATGGTATTTTAAGAATAGAAAGCATATGAAGACACCTTTTGAATGGCTACAATCTTCATAATAGACTTCTCAGGATGACTAGAAATATTCACAGGCTTTTTCTGGACACACTGAATTACCTCTTGCCTCAATAGGCGTTCCGTCTGGTTTCTAGTAATGTTCTTATGGTACCATCTGGAAAAGTAACAAAGAACACATTTTTAACTTTATGTTAATTTTTCTTCAGGCCAAAAAAACCCCCTCTAATTCCTTCATCTTAAAGTCTTTAGAATTTACTTTAGAAAGCTATAGCTTAAATTCAGATGAATAACAATGTTCTATTATGTCGCCAATTTACCAAGCTCAATACATTTTTTTCTCATTTCAAGCCATTATATAGTTTATTCTACCATAGTCTACATCACCCTTCTTGCCCACACAGTACTTACATGTAATTGTGCATGATTTAACATCTTGTAAAATCCCATGAAAAATATGAAATTAAGAAGTTATCTTCAGGGACTGGAAAGATGGCTCAGTGGTTAAGAGCACTCTGGCTGCTCTTCCAGAGGACCCAGGTTCAATTCTCATCACCCACATGGCAGTTTACAACTGTCTGTAATTACTGTTCTAGGGAATCTGATACCCTTACACCAATGCACATAAAATAAAAATAAATTATTTCTAAAAAAGAAGTAACTTTAACACATTCTTAGTTCTGTGAGTAAACTAAAATATAGCCATTTCCAACTTCTCAAGAAGTTCCTATTTGCATGTTTTTAGAAGTGTTAGGTCCCTTCCCAAAGTGAAATCCACCCTGACTTATTTAATTCTCCTTAAGACAGTCTCCCCTCCCCTAGTATAGTTAGTACTTAACAGAGTTGATGGACAGGGCCAGCCAACCAGTGATCCTGACTCCAACGCTCTCTCCTGCCTTCTCTGACCACAGTCTCCCCTCATTCACTGAGCCACACTGGGATTCTTTCCTTCCGTATACCAGCAAGCATCTTTCTACCTTCAAACCCTGCTTTCTCTGCATTCAGCATGTCATAGACCATCAGAACTACACACAGTAGGCATAATTAAATAATATTATGAGATAAACATGTAGTTCGATGTGACCATCCTTAAGCAGTAATCTCAAAATGTACAGAAAAGAGAGAAAGACGGTCAGAAAACAAAGAAAGGTCGAGAAACTTTCAACTTCAAAACAACACATTTACAAAGAGATTTAAACATAATGGAGTATTACTGGAAATACTGTTTTATAGAGAGAAAAAGGGCAATTTTGAGCATGAGCTGAGTCACCACGGATGGGTCAGAGGTGGCTAACCGAACGCCATAAAAGGACGGAGTCTCTCGGTATGTGGACTTCCCCTAACACCTGGTGGTGAGAAACTTACTCGAAATCTAGATGGTCAGCTGCCTAAACCACTGATGTCATCCAACTGAAAAAGAAACCATAGAAGAGATGAACCACAGGCAGCAGGAGGGATTGACAGTGGATTAGACAGAGAAACTGGCCATTCGGGGTGTGGGGGAGAGGGACAGTGAACATCAGCTGGGAATTTCGCATGAATTGGAGGAATTTCTACGTTGGTCTGAGACTTCTCATAGAAAGAAGAAATCCCTTCAGAAGAAATGAGGCAACCTTAAAGACACGGGCGCTAACATGGAGAGGTCACCACTGGTTAGGTTGTAAAAGCTGCATGTTAAAAGAAAATGGTGATGAGCATTCACTAAAATAAGTGGACTGTTAAAGACCAAGACTGTAAAAAGACACTCAAACTGAGAGAAGTCCATATAAATTCTTAAATAACATTTTCCACCTGCTATGGTGTTGGTGATAATTTTAGTATTTTACATCTGTTTATCATAGTGATAAATAACGAAAGTGAATGCATTCATTCTGCTTAAATATGAATTTGAAATGCATCCATATGGAGATATTCTAAGAATGACTTCAAATCAGTTACCCCAGAGCCAGATAGAAGTCTTTGACAAAGTCAGGGTCCTTGAGGGACTCTTCCCTTTCTAAGTCACGAAGAGGTTCAATGAGGGTGATGTGAGATTGGGAGCATTGGTTCGGCATTGAATCCATTTCAATCATATGCTAAAAGTTAGAAGGGCTTTTACAAAACAAGGTGAAACTATGTCTTAGTTTCATTTTCCATTGCTGAGCTTATTTTGGCTCAGAACGGCAGGTTACAAGCCATTGTCTCCTTCGGAAGCTGGGGCAGCAGGAACAAGATGGTGCTGGTCGCACTACATCCACAGACAGGAGAGAGAGGAAGGAATTCATGCTGCACACCAGAGCTCTGTGACAGGAGAGAGGGGAAGGAATTCATGCTGCACACCAGAGCTCTGTAACAGGAGAGGGGAGAAGGAATTCATGCTGCACACCAGAGCTCTGTTGCTTTCTCCGCTCCGTTGTTTGTTTCCAGAACTACTTGGGATTTTTTTTTTTTTCCAGACAGGGTTTCTCTGTGTAGCTTTGCGCCTTTCCTGGAGCTCACTTGGTAGTCCAGGCTGGCCTCGAACTCGCAGAGATCCGCCTGGCTCTGCCTCCCCGAGTGCTGGGATTAAAGGCGTGTGCCACCACCGCCCGGCTACTTGGGATTTTTAATAAAAATCATTTTACTGTAGTGAATTTACAAATGAAAGCACCATGTATCTAGATTTGTTGTGATGGCCGTTCTATTGTTGGTTGTCAACTTGACTACATCTGGAAAACCCCAAAACGGCTGGGCACACCTGTAAGGGATTTTTTTCCCCCCTTAACTAAATCTTTTTAAGTGGGAAGACCCACGTCTAATCTGGATCTCTGAGGTGGGAAGACCCACTTTCTAACTGGATCTTTGAGGTGCAAAGACCCACTTCTAATCTGGGCCACACCTTCTGCTGGCCCAGATTAGGGGCCATGGAAGAAGGAAGCTCTTTGCCTGCTTGCCCTCATTCTCACTGGCAAATCCATTCCTTCACTGGCAGTAGAGCCTACTACTTTGGGATTCCGGCATGTCATGAAAACCAGCCGAGACATCCAGCTTCACAGACTGAACAACTACTTGATTCTTGGACCTTCCATTGGTAGACAGCTGTTGGTGGACTAGCTGGACCACATCCTGCAAGCCAGTCTCATAAATCCTCTTAATAGAACACAAATAGGAAATTCATTCTCTAAGTTCTGTTCCTCCAAAGAATTCTGACTAATATACCACTCAAACAGTCACCTAGTCCTATACAGGTAAGGATCCTCTGCCTAGGAAATGGTGCCAGCCCCAAAGGGGGAGGAGGGGATCTTCCCACTCAGCTAAAGAAAGCAAAACAATCCCCCATAGATGTGCCCACAGGGGGACATGATTTAGTCAACCTCTCATTGAGACTGTCTTCCCAGGTGATCATAGATTGCATGGAGTTGATAATTAAAACTACCACAGATTTTATCTTCCATATCTAGACACCTTATACTAAACTAATACCAAATAGTGTGAAATAAGAGTTAGTCATTAAAAAGTAATCCAGCATATGAAGCTACAATTCAGTAGAAACAGTCTGTGTATTTTACACACACACACACACACACACACACACACACATACACACACCTTAGCATTCTGGCAAGGTTGGGTGTGTTCAGGGTAGTATGGCCATAGACCCCTCTTAGATTTCTAAGTAATGGATAGCACTAGTGTGCTCTTCAGTTTTTGATCCAGAAACCCCATTACATCCGAGAAGGTGAATTTGCTGCCTTTACTAGGTGACTAGCCCTGAGAATATCAAGGATTCAGTACAGAGGAAAAAAAAAAAGATATATTGAGTTCACCTCCCAGGTATAGTTTGGATTATCAACACATTTGCTCTTTTGAATGTTTATAATTTTAAGAAGATATAGTGTATTCTGTTTTTAATGATTTCAAATGTATAATTAATTTTAAACGTTATTTGAAGAGAATTTGACTAATTTATAAATATTTGCACTTAGGAGAACTTAACTTACCACATCATTTAAACATTTAACTCTCCAGCATCATTTAAAGGATTTACATGGGACTTAATACACCTGTAAATTTGCTCAGCCAATCACGTGAAGTACTTAAACCATAACTGAATATACCCAGTTTGTTAATTCAAGTCAGATATTTCAGGAAATCTAATTAACTGGGCTTATAAATAGGACTAAATATTTGAGTACGTTTAGTCAGTAGAATTTGAATTACAGCGATTCTTCTTATTTACTTAAATTTATAAATAATTTATTAAGATTGGCCTGTTGAATTGGTCTACTGAAAACTGTGTTAGTACAATGGACTGTTGATAATTTGAGTGTGTGTTTAAAACCAAAGTGTCCATCAATCTTCCTATACACCAGTGTTCCTCTGAAATAACAGAAGTCCCCCATCGCCTTTCAAACTGCCTCGTACCACGTTGCGAGCTCATGTCATGTTCTTATAGAAGTCTTCCCCAACCCAGCTCCTCCACCTACACCCATCACTTCCCCCTGTGTTCTCCTGTGATTCCTACATTACTCTTTTAGAACTACAATTTAGCACTATAATTTAGAGTTAGCTATTTGTTTTTAAATCTAGGATTGTTTAATGTCTCTTTTCTCCATTAACTATAAGACCTATTAAGGCAGGGGAGGCTCTATGTCTTCTAAATTGTATCCCCAGGGCTCAAAGCTACTGATATCAGATACGTGCCTGGTGTGCATAAATGGATTGAACACGTAAAGGGATCCAGGCGCTACAGTAACTAAGGCATGCTAATCACCTGTAAAAGTAGACAGGGTGGGCCAAACTGAAAAGGACTTCCCCATTATCTTCATTGTTCATAGAAATAACGATAATCACTAGACTGTCTGGAATGTTTACTATGTACCATATGAGGTAGTGTCTCCACTTTTTGGAGCATTCAGCGACAATAGGCAGGGTTGTCCAGAATCAAAATGCTATGGCGATTATGCTAGGATTTGGACTCAGCTGCTCCTGCACTCAGTACCTCCATCTACAACAATTCTCTTGTACAGTCATCACAAAAGTGTAGAACACATACTAAGTGATCAATAAGTTCTAGTGATTAGTTAGGATAACTATTATATTTGTATTTTAGTGTACCTGTTTAAAAAGAAATAAAGTTTAGTGAGTAGTCCTAAGATCTGAATCATTAAAAAGCACGATTTTCAAATTCATGTAAAACAGAGCCCAAAGACATTAAATGGAAATACTGTTTTGTTTTGTTTTGTTTTGTTTTTTGTGGAGGAAAGGGGACTCGAGACAGGGTTTTTCTGTGTAACCCTGGCTAACTTGTAACTCACTCTGGAGACCAGGCTGGCTTCAAGCTCACAGAGATTCTCCTGCCTCTGTATCCCAAGTGCTGGAATTAAAGGTGTGCGTCTAACCTCAGAGCTGTTCCATTCAAAGGATCCGGTATCTACAATGCAAACAGCCTTAAACCAGAGGCTCCGCTTAGTCTCAACCGAGGAGACAATGAGCAAATGAGCTATGACCACAAGAAATGAAAGTACCATAGTGAGAGTTTACTCAGTAGCCACCAGGCTGGTAGGCACTGTACCACACATCTCCTTTGATCTTCCGGAAAATCTGAACCTGAACAACAATACAAAAAAAAAGTCCTACTTTTTCTAATTATTCTGTTGTTGATTTTCATATGCATTCTATTCTAAGCCAGACTTGTCCTGTTGGTCAGCCTCAGCGCAGCAAGCAGTGAGACCCCTTGGAGCAGACCTGAGTGACTGTAAGTGGATGGGAAACTGTTTTCTAAGGGAGGTGGCTCAGTCCCTGAAGGAGGTGGAGACTGGAGACTGGAATCTTAGGCCAAAGGGTCAGATCAACAGAAAGAACATTCGAGGCAGCAAAGAGTGAGGAGGACCTTTTGTGACGGAGCTGAAGAGCATGGTGGGAAGGAGGAAGAGAGAGCCAACAGAGTGCTCTGGGGGTCTGGGAAAGCCATGTTAGATGTGCTACATGCCCTGTGACCCCTCATCTGTGCTCCAAGAAGGCCTGTATTTATTCACCAAAACTTTCAGAATTGGAGTTATTTTAGAGAAAGGTGTACTGAATCTTGTCTAAAGTCCTAGCAAGGCTGAGGAAGCTTCTTCCATTGTATTCAATGTCTGGTCTCAAGAAATACTTGATACCACTACTCTTACCACATACGAACCCCTGTTGGAAGCGTATGCTAATTGTAAGGTAAGTACCCAAGGGAAGAGGGGGCATGAATTTGAAAGGACCAAGCAGACTCCATTACAGGCTGCTCAGTCTTCTCTCAGTCATCAGGCCTCAGTTTTAGTTTCCTGAGACTTAAGCAAGCAGGTTCTGGGAGGGCTATGACGTAGTCCTGGAAGTAGCTCCCTTTCAGCACGTATTCTTACTGCTCAAGGTTCAGCCAGTTGTTTACTGTCTGGGACCCCTCACCAACTTAGAGCTACATGCATGGGTCAATGTGAACGTACTAGGCCAGCCAGCCTCCATGGTAGCTCAAGGGCAGAGCCTGGGACTTGTCCAGGCCTGCCCCCAAATGATAACTATAAACCCCAACCAGTAAATTCAAAGGTTACATACCCTCACCCAATCATATGACATATGGTACATATGGTACAAAGGCTTGTACCACCCAGCTTGCAGTTTTTCCCTTAAAAACCCCTCACTCTGAGAGCTCAGGACCGTCCCCCTCCACCCACTGTGTCGAGTGTTGGACACGGACCAAGCCCAGGCTTGCTTGTTATCAATAAACCCCTGTGTGTTTTGCATTGGGTATCGGCTCTGTGGTGGTCTTGCTGGGGGCGGGGAAGGGTCTGGCAACGTGGGCACAACAAATTCAAACTGAGAACGTTACTTTATAAAACATATAGGACTAGTCCCAGGTCGGACACTTTGTACCTATAACTTAATCTTTCAGCCTTACTTTTTCACCTGAAGAGTGAGGATCTAGAAAGTCATTGCTCAGATCTTCCTATTCCAAAGCGGTATTTGTTACCAAAAGAAGAAGAAGATGTTTAAAGCATAAATTTGATAAGCATACTTAAGGTTCTTGCAAACTATATCATTAGCCTACTTCTGATCCTCAGATATTTCTAAAGAGTATCAAAACAAGAGCAACATCTAAAACTGGCCCCTGCAGACTGTCAGATTTACAGCCTGTCATTTTGAAAAGTAAATGTTCCATGTAGGATATGCAGTACAACACGTATGTTGGTGTTTCTAAAGTGGGGCCATGCCAAACAAAACAAATACAAGCTTAAGAAGGATTTTCAGAAGCAACCGTGATGAGAATCAGAGGTCTCTCTATTGCTAAGGCTATCGAATGTGTTACTTTCTTTTTTCTTTTACAAACCTGAAAACTGTCCATACCTCGAAGTTCCCAGCAGGTCCCTGATTTTCAGAGGTTAATCATAGCACAGGCTTGGTAGGGGACACTTACTCATAGATTTCTAAATTGGTGAGTCGGTTTTCTGTCACATAGTTGCTTGGGATTAAGCCTTCATTCCTACAACACAAAACAAAAGAAAACTCAAAATGAGAGACAGGTTTGTAACGTTACCATGACTATAATTACTTAAACCCCAAAGATGTAGAGGGAAATCAAAAGCATTTTACTCTTAAACTGTTAAAAGAATAAAAATGTTTTTCATTTCCAACTCACAAAATCTCTGTACAGTAAATACCAAGATCCTGACTTATAAACTATTTAAAGAGATT
>CABHPH010156450.1:0-16863 GCA_902168325.1 Peromyscus nudipes
GTAACTGACACTGTAGAGAGTAAAAGTTAGAATAAACAAATCATTACACGTCCTACAGCAAATCACATGAAAATAATCTCTATTAGTGATGGCTATGACGAATTAAACATTTTATTTAGCAAATAAGGCGCCTCATCCTCTGTCTCCCAACAAATTAAAATATTGGGTCCTACACTAGAATTTTTGGTCCTACACTAGAATTTCAGTGTATTCCAGATGGGCACAGTAACCCCAGCTCTTTTGGATACTGTAAGCCCAGCAGTTTTCTGGTCATCATATGGCCGGCCTACCCCCTGCTAGGAATGCCCCACCTAGCAAATGCCTTCATCTGACACCTTAAATATCACTGCTGCTTCGAAGTCTTTACTAACTCCTGTAAACGGTTGAGTCAAGAAATGTTCAAATTTTAGTTTATTCAGATGTTCGGTTTTATTATTTCATTTCTTAAAGTTTCACCAGCCTCCCTCCACCTCACTTCTGCTTCTCTCTCTCTCACGACAGCGTCCATATCTCCTTACTGTCTCGCCGGAAACTAGCTGACTCAATAAAAAGGTGTCGCGATTCTAGAAAGAGCTGCCTGGCTAGCCAGCTGGCTGGCTCACTGGCTAAAGCACCCGCCAGTGAGAAGTTTGGAATAGATTAGCCCTCAGCTGGCTAGAACCAGTCCATTTGAAAGAGACTTTTGAAAGAAAAAAAAAGTGGATGGGGATGGATCGCTTACTGAAATCACTTCCGGTGAGCGGGCTGTTTTATGATAATTAGGTCCTTGAAGAAATTTATGTGTTTACTCTTGTCAGGATAATGTCACTGAACAAATGCTTCTAGCTCTCCCTGATTAAGCACAGGACAGGATTTGTGGTGGAACATGGGCCAGTATCTCAGGCCAAAGAGTTAGCCCCAGATACAGTATGAGTCATCGGGGTGGCTCTTCAATGCCCAGGGGAGATCCAGATGGCCTCTTCCTGACAACCATGGATGACTGTCATCCTGGTCCTGGAATGGAAGAAGTGGCCGCCCAGACAACCTTTCTTGGACATACAGCACAAATGAAGTATAAGCTTCTCTCCCCATGGCCCTTACCATGGGTGTGGGAAAACTGGCTCCGCCCCTTACCATGGGAGACTGGCTCCGCCCCTCACCTGAGGGGAGGGGGTGATCCCAGCCTTGAGAACTAGCCAGCTCAGGCCCACATTCTAGGCCTTGATTTGTCCCACCCTAATATCTACCCCGTCTGTGACCTGCTGGAGTGCGTGAAGGGACTGGTCCTACAAAACCATAGCCACAGGGTCTCCAGGACTCGGAGCAACAGCAGGATATCCAAGAGGAGTTTCAGTGAGGGTCCAGTGATGATGGTCTAACAGAGGCCAGAGGCCTTGAACCAAACCAATGACTCTGACCCCTGTGGGTGACTGCCCTCATGTGTACATACACACACAGAGACACATACATGTAATTAAAAATAATAAGAATAAATCTCTAAAACAATGGAACTATTAAGCTTCGAGTGGTGAAGGTGCCTGCCCACACAACTAATGTACACGCAGGAGGCAGAGGGAGGACTCAATCAGTGTGAGTCCAAGACATTTACCCTTCTTTCTCTAGAACTTGCTAAACCCTGGGTCTCTGGTACACCTAGCAGCTGACCATTCTTCACCCTAGGATGGCCATTCCCATGAAGCCATGGCCTGAGAGGTACCAGCGGTACTGGAGGCAACCTCACTCCTACTTGAAGCCAAATTTAAAATGTCAAAATTACAAGATTTTCTGCCTGCTCAGGAAAGTGCAACAACGGACTAAATATAGAAGCATGTGAATTTTCCAAAGCTCACACAGCTGCCTTGCCCTTCACCTTCATTATAGTCGCTGTCTCTAACAGAAGGATACATTTTAAAACACTAATTTGTGGGTGTGTGTGTGTCCACATCTATACGAACATGCCCATGTACATGTGTGGAGGCCAGAGGCTATAATCTGGTGTCTTTCTCTATCACTCTCAACCTTTGTTGTTGTTGTTGTTGCTGCTGCTGTTGTTATTGTTGTTGTTTTGAGACAGGTCAGACTACGTAGTTAGTCCTGGTTGTCTTGGAATGCACTATGAAGACCATGCTGGCCTCAAACTCACATAGATCCTCTGCCTCTACCTCCTAAGTACTGATATTAAAGGCGTGCACCTCCATCCCAGGCTCTCCACCTTATTCTTTTGAGACAAGGTCTCCCACTGAATCTTGAGGTTACCAAGCCCCAAGCATGTACCTTTCTCTGCCTTTCTCTGCACACCGCTGCACTTGGCTTTTTCATGTGTGTGTTGGGGATCAAACTCCAGTCCTCGTGGCTGTGTGGCAAGTGCTTTATCCCAGATCCTTCTCCCAGCGTTCATGCTCTTTCCATTGACACAAGATATCCCTGTATGGTCCACGCTGGCTTGAAAACTCACCATGTAGCCTAGGCTAGCCTCAAATCCACGGTCCTTCTGCCTCCACTTCCAAGCGCTACCAGTAAACCGCCACATCTGGCTTAAGGTACTAATTTAATCATTTACATTTTTAGGTGTTTTTAAATTTAATGGAAGGACCCCCACATATAAATATTTAATTCTATTGCCTAGGATTTCTAATTAACCATGCAAGAAAATAAAGCCAACAATTTAGAGATACTAAATGTTCCCCCCAGTGAGGGGAAGGGTAAAGCCAAGTTATTTTTAGTTAGACTTTTCCCCATTTTTCCCCCAAATACTTAGAAGACAAATTAACAGATTTATCAAACATAAAACCAGCTGGAGTAACAAATATTTGTTTTCTCTCTCTTTTTGAATTAAATATTGTAGAAGTGGCCAGAGCAAGAGACTAAATGTTAGCAAATTAACAATCTCAATGTTCAAAAACCAAAATGCTTTCAGGTGTCTAAAGGTAAACAAAACAAAGAACCTTGAATTGCTGGAAACCAAAATACTTTCAAACCAGATAAATAAACCAAATGCTCTGAAAGGAAATTTTATATATATATACAAAAAGATAGCTCATAAACAGTATCACAAACAACCAGCTCAAAATAAACCAATGAACCATCAATCAAAGGGGGTCCCAGACCAACATCTGCTTTGGGAGTCCATGCCAGGTGGTTGGGCACAAGGGGCCCAGGCTGTTACCTGGCTCTGGTCCTGCTGACTCCTCCAGTAAAAAGTGAATTGTCTCCAGGGCACCACATTAAAAGTACACACCTGACAGTATGAAAAAGACAGCTCGGTCTCTCTCTCTCTCTCTCTCTCTCTCTCTCTCACACACACACACACACACACACACACACATACACACACAAAACACACACACATACACACACACAACACACACACACACAGGCACGCGAGCACCTATATTAAAGCAGAAGCTTAAATAATAAGCCATTAAAGACAAAGATTCTAGCTGAGCTCCTTCGCATAAGCTAAAAAGAAAGCACATGTTAAAAATAAAGAAGAAGGGCTAGAGAGATGGCTTAGAGGTTAAGAGCCCTGGCTGCTCTTCCGGAGGTCCTGAGTTCAATTCCCAGCACCCACATAGTGGCTCAAAACTATCTATAATGAGATCTGGTGCCCTCTTCTGGCATGCATATTGCAGGCAGAACACTGTACATAATAAATAAATAAATCTTTAAAAAAATAAAATAGCCGGGCGGTGGTGGCGCACGCCTTTAATCCCAGCACTCAGGAGGCAGAGCCAGGCAGATCTCTGTGAGTTCGAGGCCAGCTTGGGCTACCAAGTGAGTTCCAGGAAAAGCGCAAAGCTACACAGGGAAACCCTGTCTTGAAAAACAAAACAAAAAAAAAATAAAGTAAAAAAAATAAAATAGAGAAGAAAAGGATTTATGTAAGATCTAAAGAAAAATTCTGAGAATCTAGCAGTTCTCACCTCCCCCATTCTCATCCCTCCTCTCATGACCTTGCCTCTCCCGTCTTGATCACCCAGCTGAGTGGGTTCTGTACCAAAGGGGAAGATAACGATGGCAGGCCGGCTGCCTAGGTCCTCTGTCCTCTTCAATCTGGACTTAAGGAACTGAAGAATGAGGGTGTTGTGGAGATCACAGCTAAGTGGGAAACCAGAACATTTGGAGTCAGAGAAACACTGTCTCCAAACTAGATTAACCCGACCGGGCTAAGCTCATTGGAGCTGAGGACAGATATGTTTGTTATACAGTAGACCATGGTGGAAACTCACAATTGGTCAAAGCGCGAAGAGAAGAGAGTGCTCAGCCACAACTGACCACCCCTCCCCCAAGGACCATCATGGAAGAGGGGGTGGGAAGACTGTGAGAGCCAGAGGTGAAGGACAAGAACAAAGCAGTGTCTTCTGGACCTGACAGATCCATTGCACTCACAGACTCACAGCGACTGTGGTCACCTGCACAAAATCAACAGAGTCACCATTCTAGAAAGGAGGTGAGGAAGGGGCTCATGAAGCCCCCTCCCTAACTGGGGTGCTCTGGACAGTAGATGGTTTCTGGGGAGGAAGAGTTAATTTTCTTTCAGCATGTGGCCCCTTGGAAGTTGACCATCCTCCAGTGCATAACCTCCCACCCAACAGCACAAATTAAACTAAATGGGTTATTTGAACACACACACACACACACACACACACACACACACACACAAAATGAAGGACATAAAGTTGTGGGTAGGGAAGTGGAGGTGGATCCAGGAGGGATTGAAGGAGGAGGGAAAGGTGAATATGATTAAACTACCCTGTATGAAACACTCGGAGAATTTTTTTTAAGTGTATTGTTTTTTGTAAGGCCAGAAAAGGAGTCTGGAAAATGTAACATTAAGAATTGAGGTGGGTGGGGAAGGGGGTAAATCATAGGAGTGAGGACCCAAGGTAAGTCCAAGTGTATCCAAGTAGCTAAAGTTGGAGCTCCTGGGTCTCTGGGGGCACTGAGTCTCAGTACCTAGCAGAAACATTGTGGTGGTTGAATCAAAATGGCCCCCATAGGCCCATAGAGAGTGGCACCATTAGGAGGCATGGGCTTGTTGGAGTAGGTGTGGCCTTGTCAGAGGAAGTGTGTCACTGGTTGTAGCGCCCCCCCTCGTCCAGCAAGGAGGACACGACACCGAGCTCTTCTTCTTGCAATTTATTCAGGCCTTTGATCAATATTCTGGCTTCTAAAAACTCCCCATCCCCAGGGCAAAGCCTCTCCCGGCCTTATATAGGCTCTGGGCAGCCAACCCCAGGTCGCCACGTGGGCATTGCCCAATAGGCTCAAGCATGCGCAAGCAAGCCACAACCTTCACTATAATTGTTTACCACTGGGAGCGCTTGCCGTCGGGATGGCGGAAGGCGGTAACCAGCGCCACCTGTAAGGCGTGGCTGCACGCAGCTCCCTACAACTGGTGGTGCACTTTGAGGTTTCAGAAGCTCAAGCCACACCCAGTGTCACTCTCTCTTCCTGCTGCCTGTCAATTCAGATGTAGTACTCTGGGCTCCTTCTCCAGCACCATGCTTCCTGCCATGATGATAATGGACTAAACCTCCGAAACTGTAAACTAGCCCCAATTAAATGTTTTCCTTATTAAGAGTTGCTGTGGTCATGGTGTCTCTTCACAGCAGTAGAAACCCCAACTAAGACAGCTGTGCTACCTGAAATTCCTGCCTTTGGCACTAGAACATAATCTCTATTCACCACTTTCTGAAACCATTTTAGACTCGTCTAAGACTCTCCCTTGTCTAGTGCCGTTCCTTTGCTCTGAGCAGAACCCAGGGATCCTTTGGGATTTATCGCTCTTGAAAGGGAAATGATCGAAACAGCTGGGGAAGCACCTGCTGAAGATAGCACGAGCATTTGGCAAGGTGGGTGGTGAAAACGAGACAGAGCAGAGGGGAGGGGGCTGGAAATGATCCCACATCCTCACTCCTTGTATCTGGTGCCCCGGGAGCTGCTCTTGAGCAATGCCTCTCCAAGTGAGTTGGCGGGAACCGATACTTGTTCCTCTTTCAGGGAACAAGGGAAGACAGGCTTACATCTGCTAAAAATACTTGGAGAACATCCAAAGAGAAGTTTGAAACATGCTTCGTTTGCACGGGGGCTGGGGGGTAGCGGGCTTGGCCAACCAGTGACTGTTCTGGCAAACCAAGGACGCACTTGGCCCGAAGAAGAAACAATGAAGTCCTTGTATGTAGAGCACGGAGCTTCGTTTCACTGAGGTTTCCTCCAAGTAGGCTGGTATCTATTTATTCTCCGGGCTGCAGAGAACAACCGCTTCCAGGGATCCCTTGAGGGAACAAGCACTTTCTTCAGTGTGTGCCACCTCCAGGAACAAATGTTCTTTGCTTTTTTTCCCCCCCTTTCAAATGACTGACTTTGTATTCTAAAGGAAGCGCTCTCCAAATCATCAGAATTATCCGAGATGCTTCTTAAAATGTAGATCCATGAGTTTCAATTGTTGACTTTCAGAGAACAAGTTCAAAGCGCCTGCATTTTAATAACCACATTGGGTGATCCTTACCACATTGTAGGTTAGAAAGCATTACCCTAAGGTTTATTCACTACAGCCCTTTTATATGTGCATTTATTCATTCAAACAGCATTGCTGTGTCTAGTATTCTGAGGTAAAATATGGCCATTGGAATGTAATGGTAAGTAACCAAATTGCCCACAGAAAATCGATGAGACAATGTGCTTAAAGTGTTTATAGTTGAAAATTCCCAGAGAGGGGACAGACCTACCTTACAACAGGCTGATGGAAGTCCCATAACTGAGGAGAGACTTGAACGCTATAAGTTAGGGGCCTAAATATAAATTACCTTGGGCCATCTTAGCCCCTTGAATATCCATTGTTCTCCTCTATGTAGCTTCTTGATGTCCTTGTGACCATCACATGAAACTCTTTGGAATGCATTCATCAATGATTGTCTACCACCCACCCGAAAGCCAAGGATGTCCTCAGAGAGCATCGAGGACAACAACAGAGATTCCCCTGCCTTTGTATAATGTGCCAATCTGCTGTTTCCACCAATGTATTCCAAAGATGTCATGATTTATGATTTTCTTTGTTCATTTACTATAAAACGTTATGAAACTGTTAACATGCTGGAACATGGAATTAGGGGCAACCTGAAGCTGTGTTCCTAGGCCGTGATCACTAGTATTTGGCTCCAGAATAAACTGTCTCTTGTCCCTTGGATTTGAGAGATGTTTCTTGCATCATCAGCTATGGTGCCCCAAACTGGAACCTCAAGAATGATTCACTTATCACCTGGGATGGAGCCAGGTGCTAGCATGAGCCCAGTGTGTCCAAACCATTTATCTCGTCAGGTAGACTTTTGTGAGTTCTTGCTTAATGCTAGCCCTCCCTTGGTTTGATTGATGGTACATTTATTTATTCTCAGCTGGTTGATTAAGATCTTATTTGTTGTGGGGCTGGTGAGATTGCTCAGTGGTTAAGAGTACTTCCTGCTCTTCCAGAGGGCCCAGCACCCACATTGCAATTCACGACCACCTCTAATTCTGGTTCCAGAGGATCAAGAACCCTCTTCCGGCTTCTGTGGACACTGCACAAATGTGTGCACAGACATATAGGCAGGCAAAATACCCATATATCTAAAAAAAATTGTTTAAGTATTCTATTTGTTGGGTACCTTTATTTTGTTCACTTTGAAGTGTTTGATTTAAGACAGCCTTTTGTCTGTTAACTTGCTTGCTTTGAAGGTATTTTGTTTCCTGGGCATTTGGTTCATTAATTTGCTAACACTCTGTTTCTCCTCTGGTGACTCCTCCTACACCTGGTTCACAGAAAGTGTTTTCCTTTTCAGAGAAAAACAAATTGTTTGGTACTTTGACTGGCTTTATGCTTAATGAGCTTATCCTTCCACTTACGTGTGTTTAAAAGTGGGAAAAATCTGACTCCAAATAAAGACAACTTAGCTTTATACTTCTTCAAATGCAGAACATTTACTAACTATAAATTGGTTTAACCAGAAGTTCTTTTTTTTTCCAGACAAGGTTTCTCTGTGTAATAGTTCTGGATGTTCTGGAACTCACTTTGCAGACCAGTCTAGCCTCAAACTCACAGAGATTCACCTGCCTCTGCCTCTCAAGTGCTGGGATTAAAGGTGTGCACTATCACCACCTGGTTTAACCAAAAGTTCTTAGCAATAGAATGAAAGTGAAGTCATAAGTGACTAATCTGCTTTCATTGGAATTCAAAAACAACTAAAATGATACAAATTATAATTTGCAAATCATAATGCTAAAAATAATTCAAATATTGATAACTCCTAGGGAAGTTCCATACCTTGCAGGGGCTTTGGTAAAAGCTATAGATCCGGGGTGTAGACTTGATTTGGCTCTGTATTGGATCCACTGGCACTGGAGCAGTTCTGTCTCTCCCAGCGACTTCAGAGGAAGCTGTGGACCCTGGATATGGTTCAGCTCCGAAATACCATAAGATCTATTGGTGCTTGGGGACTCCCACATCCTGCAGCAGCAGCAGCAGCAGCAGCAGCAGAAAAAATATTAAAATTCCTAGGAAAACACAAGTGATCCAGGATAGACAAAACAAATCTGAACAGTAAAAACACTGTGGGGAGGTATCGCCATCTCTGATTTCAAGTTATCCTACAGAGCCGCAGTGGTGAAAACAGCCTGGTCCTGGCATAAGAACAGACACACTGATCACTGAAATTGATCTGAGGACCCGTATGTAAGCCCATGCTCTTAGAGCCACCTGCTTTTGGACAAAGAGACTCAAAATACACAATGGAGAAAAGATAATATCTCCAACAAATGGTGTTGGTCTAACTGTATGTAAGCTCATTAAATTGTATAGACTTTGGATTCATTTGCTTTTGGTGTTGATGGTTTTATTTGCAAGGGTTTTTTTAATAAGTTAATTGTAAAAAATCTTAAAGTAGACAAAGATGGATGGGTGGGGAGATAGGGGTGACTGTGGGAGGAGATGGGAGGAGAAGGGCTCAAAGAATTAGTAAAGAGATTATTTTAAGACCCCACTATTGAAAGCAGCTGAGGGTGGGTGCAGGCTTTGGACAGTTCCTCTTCAACCTGCACCCTCCTCCTCGTTCAAGCTCCGTTTCACCCATTGCTGTACTCCAGCCATTGCTGCCTGGCAGACTTCTTCAGCACTCCAACAACCACAAGCCGTTGTTTCCAGACTGGTGATCTCTGTATAGATTGCATCTTCCTGGGGCTCTAAGGCAATTAAGAAGAACCAGCAAGATAGGCTTGGTTTCTGAAAAGTCAATAAAATAGGGTGTGAAGAAAAATATATTGCAGCTAACAAAGAGAAAACCAGACGTGGATGAGAGACAATGGCCCCGGAAACAGTCTGCAAGCCACAGAGTCACCACTGCCGCATTAGAATTTCAATGAAAACCAGTACATGATGCTTTCTTTGAAGCTGATGAAATGATGCGCTGTTTGCTTTTTTATACTTGAGGCACCACCTGGTCCAAAGAAAGCAGAAGCCTAGGCAAAGCTGCAAGCATGGGCGTTGCGTATCCTTCCTTCAACATCTTGAAAAATGAGTCTCCATTGTTCTTATAAACTAGGAAAAGTTACCTTGACTTCAAAGTGGGTAGGCTTCATGTTCAGCTAAGAAATCAGTTGGTGTTTCAAATGGAAACAATCAAAGTGAATGCATAATTGAAAATATGAATGTGATGGTGATGAAGATGGGAAATGAAGCTCAAACTTCAGGTGGATTTTAGAATAGCTTTGTTACATGCCAAGACATTTTATGTAATTGAAGGATTTTAACCAAAAAACATACTCTTATTTCTTGATATTACATGTTGCTTAAGGATATGTGAAATTCAGCATTGAAGAATTAAAAGGGGGGAGGGAGAGAGAGTGAGAGAGAGGCTGTTATTCCAAAATTACCTCATTAATTTTAGTAACCATGATGTTGATGTGAAGTCACTGTTATTGAAATGTATTTGCAGGTCATGTTTATGATGTGTTAGACATCATTTCCTATAGTGATTTTGACAATGCCACTCTTTTGTAGAAGAAACTTATATGTCTTGGGCCACGAGTTTTCCAGACTTCTAAATATAATCTCTCATTATACATCCAGTGATCAAAATAGTTGACTTCCCACCAGAAATGCATTAAATGCATTCCACTGACAGATTCCTCATCTAACTATGCAATTATGACATAGTTATGTTTATAAGTCGCTTGCCACGGTGAAATATGGATATGTAAGTCATAGAAATAAGATGGCAACTGAGTTTAAACTGGTCCCCTCTTGCAAGGAGCACAGACTTTTAATTAGCCATTTAGAGGATCCCACAGTGTTTGAGATGTGTTTTTCCTGGGTATTTGCTAAAGAAATCTTAGTGGGTCCTCCCACACCCCTTTAATTCTGCCAGTAAGCATTGTTTAGTCCAAAGCAGGCCCCCCAAATGCCAATGCTGGTAACAATCCCCTAAACAGTAGAACTCTGATTGGGTAAGCAGAAGGGTTGTTATTGATGAATGGAAGACCAGAGTCAGCATTCCTCAGGCGGGTTTCTGTTTACCAGGAAAGCCACTACCTACATTATCCACCCCAATTGTCAGCTACTTCAGGCAAGGGCATCTCGTTCCTGACTCATCTGAACATCCTACATCAGATCCAAGACTCCCATCCTGCTGACTGTCATATAAAATCTACTTGCTGTCTATCACCAAGTGCTGTCCTCTGTTGTTGGAGGCAGACCTGCAATTTGTTCCCCCAATAAATGTTTCTTTCTTACCTGTGGAGTGGTCCCAGCTTTTAATTCAATGGCTTCCCTGTGCCCTCACTTACAATCATTAAGGCTACTCTCTCTTGATAATCTGGCCTTTTTGTTTCCAGTCAAGCAGATTGTGTGAACACAATGTGAGATGAGTCACCATCATGCTGTGATTTCATCAGAATGCACAGTTTTCAACCAAAAGCAACAACTTATGAAATATTTTGAATATGAGAAACATGGCTGACATCATTCAATTAGAAGGAATTCATATTTATTCTCCTCCCATACTACTTTATCCCTTAAAACAAACACCTTTTATTCTAAACTTTACCATAGCTGCTGTTGACAAGTCTGTACTCTGAAAAATTCATCATACAATGAAGCCATGGCTTTGTTAATTGAGATTCAAACTTGATGTGATGATTTAAAATATGTTCTTTTAGAAACATTTAAGAGTCTCCTCCAAATTCTTTATCGCTTTGAAAGATCATATTATGCCCGTGAGTCCTAAAGTTATTTTCAATACCAAAGCCACAAATCCAGTTTAGCCTAAGTTAAAGTCCCCAGAAGTCAGGGGGATTCCTCAGGCTACTAAAGATTAAAGTATGGAGCTGTGTTTCCATCCCCTCACCACTAACAGTGTGGGGCAGTGGGGCATGTTAAAACCACCTTAAAGAATTAGCTGCGAGCTTGCCTGTCGTTGGCTGGTCTGTCCTGCTAAGCATCCTTTGCCTGTTGCCTTGGATTCCTTTGCTTCTGTTCTCTCCAGAGACCCATTTAGTGTTTGGCATGTACCACTAACACTGAAGATGAAGATAATCTTCTAGATCCTGCCATAAAGGTGTCCTAGGTTGGATGGAACTTTACTGTCCACTGGGAAAACGGTTGAAGCTTGGTCACTCAGTATTTTAAGCCCCCTTAAGTTTCTCATAGAATGTGTGAGACAAACCTGGGACACTATGGGAGAAACCCCCAGAAACAGTGCGTGGGGGATCCAGAACACCTTAGCAATGGCGGCTTCTACCCTAAAAATCTTGAAGGTGCTCTCTGCTCCTCCCATCCCTTCCTGTCGCCTCTCCTTTCTCTAGAGCTAATAGATTAGACAGGAAACTCTCACGGCCTTTCATCCTCAAAGTTCATAGGCTTGCATAAAGGGACCTCTAGTGACCTATATTACCAGCTAGCCTTTGACTTGTGAAACGCCAATCTCTTGTCTTTAATTCTAGACTTTCACTATGCATACGAGTGTTTTGACTACATGCCTAGTGCCTGTGGAGACCAGAAGAAGGTGTCAGATCTCCCAGAACTGGAGGTACAGATGGTTGTGAGCCATCATATGGGTGCTTGGAACCCAAGTCCTCTGCAAGACCAGAAAGCGTTCTAAACCACCGAGCAATCTTTCTAGCCCCATGGAGAATATGTTTAAAGACACCACAGTATGTAGTATATTTCCATCTATGTTTTTAAAAACTAAGTGGAGAGAGAGGTTGAGGATTGGGAGACTGAAGAGGAAAAGCACAGTAACTGTTAATAAGGAAGAGCAGCAGGGTTGAGAGAGAAAGAACTGGAGGACATTTTACAGTAGACTCCAACTTCTTATACATTTCTAGTTGTTTCAGTAAATTTTCATGTAATTTGTAATATTTTAAAAAGTACTTTTTAAGCAATGTTTTAAAAAGATGCTTGCACACCTTGGCTACCACTAGGTGGTACTAGTGGTGGAACAGAGTGCACGAATTTTAAGCTTCCCTTGTTCATCCATGACACCTGGGTATGGGTCTAGCTGTGGGTCCAAGTTTCCAATACTACAGAGTGAAACAAACGCCTTTGTTGGCTACTACTGGTGTGTGTCTTCAGAGCTTCCAGCGGAGAGCCCCCGGACTTCCCCTTCTTCTCCTGCAGATATGAGGTGCAGGGTTCTAATGTACTTTTTGCATTAATCTAATTGACACAGCTCAGGTGCATATGTCGTGATGAAGTTTCCCACCTATATGATATTACCATGACAATCTAAATACATGCACATGGACAACTGATAGCACCCTTCACTTGACTTTCCAACTACAGGACTAGACCTCTCCTGACCCCTTACCTTCACTGTTCCAGACTAATGTGTGGTGGTATTGTGTTCTCCAAAATATTGTGCACCCTAATAAACTTATCTGGGGTCAGAGACAGAACAGTCACTAGATACAAAGGCTAGAAAATGGTAGCACTCACACCTTTAATCCTAGCATTCCAGAGGCAGAAATCCATGTGTTCAAGGATACAGATAAGCATGGTGACTCATGCCTTTAATCCCAGGGAGTGGTGGTAAAAAGCAGAAAGGTATATAAGGCATGAGGACCAGAAACTAGAAGCATTTGGCTGGTTAAGCTTTCAGGCTTTTGAGCTACAATTCAGCTGAGACCCATTCAGATAAGGACTCAGAGGCTTCCAGTCTGAGAAAACAGAATCAGCTGAGGAACTGGCAAGGTGAGGTGGCTGTGACTTGTTCTGTCTCTCTGATCTTCCAGTGTTCACCCCAATACTTGGCCTCAGGTTTGATTTTATTAATAAGACTCTCTAAGATTCCTGCTACACTAATGTGTCTTCCATCACCTCAACTGACATGGGCGTGGTAAAAGTGTTGCATCTTCTTGCTGTTTGTATGTACCTATTATGAGGCTGCATGTATGATTTCATTTTAGAGCATTTTCTCTCTAAGAAAGGCCTATTTCTTCATGTCGTTGAATGGACTGAACTAGCTAGCATGTTGTCCCTTGCTCCAAAACAATACTTCATAGTAAAACCAAGAGCCTTAGCATCCCAGTCTTAGAGTTAGTTTAGCATAGGAATGATGCAGCGAAAGCTTTTATGTGGTCTCTTTGGAACACCACTGAGACCTGCCTGGCACACATAGAGCTGCTCTGCCACAGGGAACACAAAGCCAAGTGTGATGCCTGCACTGGCATGCTGGCATTGTAATGCCCTCTGATGGCCCATTCTTCACCCCTCCTCCCTGCACACATGCGCATGTATACACACACACACACACACACACACACACACACACACACCTCAATCAAGGTAATCTGTTGAGTCAATTTTTTAGATTACCTCAAAAGAAGAGATTGACTAGTCTCTTAAAGAGCAGTAATTGACCATCTGCATGCCCAGTGAAGCCATCAGTAATCTCAGAGAAAAGTCAGGAGCATTCCATTCAAAGGATATTAAATTTTAAATGAACAACCACTATCCATAATTGATAGCAATGAAGCTACTGTTTATTCAAATTCTTGTTCATTGATATGCCCTGTGCCAGGTGCTTTGTTTCTCTGATGCTCTCGATCACACTGTAAAGTAGAACTACTGTTCTAGTTTTCCAGATATAAAAGCACAGAGTTAAAGGGGCCCAGCTCAGATTTATCTGCTTCAAAATTTGTCTTCCTAATCTAAAGATAGTTAAAGGCTCTGAGTATTCAAAGGCTTTTTGATATGTCACTTAATGGACTTCCGAGGACCTTGAACTTTTCCCCCATTATTTCTCACTCGTCATTTTCAAAGGGAGAAGACAAGGTCAAGGCAACAAAAGAAGGGGAGGGGAGTTAACCTATGCACATATTTTACTTTTAAAAGTTATCTTTTAACCTTAAAAAAAGTATTTTATGTGTGTGGGTGTTTTGCCTTAATATATGCCTGTGCTACATGCATGTCTGGGGAAGAAGAAGGCTTCAGTCCCCTTAGAAATGGAGTTACAGAACTGTGAGCAGTCATGTGGTTATTGGGAATTGAACTAGGGTCCTACGGAGGAGCAGCTGTGCTCTTTAACCAGTGGGCCATCTCTCCAGCCCCTATTCATGTTTTCTATGGAAAGTAATGTAAGCCAAAGGTTTTTTTTCCTCATTTTTAAAATATTTTCCTCAAAATTAATGTTATCCTCATTAATTACCCCTAGAAATTAAATATAAACAAAAATGGAAATATTAATGTATTAGTTGAGGCTAATATTATTAGATGTATTAAATTTTATTATTTAAAGAAAAACTAATCGGGGCTGGAGAGATTGATGACTCAGCAGTTATGAGCACCTGACTGCTCTTCCAGAGGACCCACAAAACTGATCTTGGCTCACAACTGCTTGTTAACTCCAGTCCAGCATATCCAACACCCTCTTCTGACCTCTTTGGGCTTCGGCATGCATGTGGTACACAGACAGACACTCAAGCACACACACACACACACACACACACACACACACACACACACACAAATAAAACAAATACTTTTAAAAAATAAGGAAAAGCTGTTCAACAGTGACTAGCTGAAAATAGTACACAAGGATAAATACATCACAAAAATTCTTTCCTAGAAACTTTGAACTAAGACTCATTTCGTCATATAATTAGGCACAGAGTTCAGTGGTAATTTAAAGGACTGACTTAAAACATACACACACACACACACACACTTTTTTTTTCAAAACATTTTTTTTCCTCTACTACCTCCAGATGAACTTGGCTCTGCTAACTCCAAATTCAATGATGTCAGGTCAGCAGGGATGAAACTCAAGATTATAATTTTCATCATATATTATCAAGGGACATATTTCCATCCCCAGGGTCCAAGTTCAGTACTAAAGGACATGTTTTCTTTTCTGCATATGTGGTTATCTTTTATTAACAGTAATAGGCATTACCCATGAACATTCAGCAAACGCTATACCCCTGAGATTAGCCCAGGCATAAATTTCGTGAGGCCAAATGAAACACAGGACCTCATGGTACCATCCTCTTCCATGTTAGGACAAATGCTGAATGAGAATTTTAACCAACGAAATGCTAACATGTGCTTGTGCACATGTTATCTAAAATACCTTTAAAAAGCATTTCTTCTGTGTTCAGTGCCGGACCTGGGATCAATTACAGCCTTGGGAAGGAGGTGAAGAGATATTTCTAAATGTTGTTTTTTTTTCTCCTGTGCACATTTCATACAACTTGCGTTAGTAAGTGTACAGTACCCAATCCTCCTGTCCTTTTTTAAAAACTATGCATGTAAACCCAACACTACTGTCTGAGTCTGAAAGTTTATTTTCTAATCTGCCTTCATTTGATTTCATGAGTATCAGGTCCGCTGATCATAAAGTGGAATTACAAACAGGTGTGGAAAAAAAAATCCCTCAACTCTGAATGATATGCTGTCCAAGACAAACCAGCCAGTTCTAGTTCTACAGTTGCCTGAGAGGTGTGGACCAAAGCCAAATCAGCCAGGGTAAGAGACAGTCTTGTTTATACAGGACTTAATAAGCCCCAGAGGGGCAAAGGACAGCTTAATGAAACAATATCTTGCCCAATTTTTAAAATTAGGTTCTTAATTGCGTGTATCTCCTGGTATAGAATGGTCTGCAAAACATAATGATTAAAAGAATGCTAACTTGGCAATACTCTTAAAGTGTATTTTAATGGCCTTTAACCCCGTCACAGAGATAGCTATCGGCAGCAGCAACAGCATCTAGCATGTTTTCAAACACCAGTTTTTGTGTGTGAAGGGCATTACTGGGGCTGAAGCTGTAGCACGTTTGTAAGTGTATGCTAAGTCTGCCTGAGACCCTTGGGGGTCAATCTCCAGCACCATCAAGTAAATAATAACAAGGAGGAGGAGGAGGAGGAGGAGGAGGAGGAGGAGGAGGAGGAGGAGGAAGGCCTTATTGGAATGCACAAGTTGCTCCCTACAAAGAAGTAGAAGCTGGCAATACTACTTTAAGTGCCGTGGCAACAGTGAGGATGCTCTAATGGACACCTGCACTTCTCCTGTCGGTTGTGGAGTATTAAAACAACAAACCCCAAGAAACCGGACTCCCCCAGGAGTCTCCTGGGGAGAAAAGGAAAAGGATGGGCCTGGGACCATCCAGAGGGGACCTGACCCCAACAAAGAGATTGCACATCATTTTGACAATGTTCAGACCACCTAGCAGGAGAGACTGGACCTGAGACAACAACGAACAGGACCACACCTTCATCAGGACTGTTGAGCTACACACACCTCTTGCCACCTCTAAACCCAATCTGGTGTGAGCAACCTGAAAGTGCCCTTGAAGGTGTCACTGAACTCTGTGTTCTTCCTCCTACGGCCTCCTTGAATAACTCTACTTTTTCGTTACG
>CABHPH010156451.1:0-29823 GCA_902168325.1 Peromyscus nudipes
CCCACTTGTGTTTGTGCGTGTGAACTCTTGGGTTGACACTGCTTCTCTGCTCTTCTTGGGACCTGTGTCTGTGCGTTTAGTTTGGTGTGTGCTGTGTGAGTTCTGGGCTTTCTGTCTTCAGTCTTTCTGTGCCCATCTCTTACTTCCCATTTCTCCTTCATCAGTTTCTGTTTCTTTTATATCCACCACCCACCCCCACCCCCGTGTGTGTGTGTGTGTGTGTGTGTGTGTGTGTGTGTCTGCCTGCGTGTGCGCACACACTGGCCTACCTTTTTCTTTCTTTCTTTTCTTTTTTTCTGATTGATTTTTCAAGACAGAGTTTCTCTAACAGTCCCAGCTGTCCTGGAAACTCACTCTGTAGACAAGACTGGTCTCGAATTCCCAGAGATCCGCCTGCTTCTGCCTGCCAAGTGCAGACATTTAAAGGCGTGCGCCACTGCCCTCTCTCTCTCTCTCTGTATCGTTTTCTGCCTTTGCCCCACCCCCTTTGTCACTAGCCAGGCGAGCAGTCCGGCTGAGGCGGATGTACGAGGGATGATTCAGTGGTGACAGGAAGCCAACTGCCTTGCCTGCTGCCCGCCAGAGTCTGTGGTGTTGGCATTGGCTTGCGCAGGTGTGCCGGCACAGGATGGGGTGGCCATGGTGAGGAACCCCCACTCTCAGGTAAGCGTTTCCCACGGGTGCCCAGCTGAGCAGGTATCCCCTTAGTAGCTATGGACTGAGCGATGACTGGGATACCTCCTGCCCTGGCCCGGCATTGTGACCTCTTGGGGACAGCCTGTTTCAGGGGCTCCAGGCACCTACCTGGATCATTGTCTTCCCAAAACCCCAACCAGGAAGCCCCTAGGGTGGTTCTGTCACTACCAGTGACTGGGGAGGGCTAGCCAAAAGCCAGAAATGAACTCGGTTTCTCCTGTCTGTGAAGGGTTAGTGAAATGCCACAGGCCTGTGGGTAAATCTGGGATGCCCTGGGGAGCTGTGCCCAAGCCCCGTCCCAGCCAGGAGGAAGTTGCTGTCCCCAAAAGTCCACCCAGGCCTGATCCAGCTTTGTACCTTCTGACAGATAACCCCTGTAGAGCTGGCGGGCTCTTTGGTTCTGGATCTGTGAATAGGTAGCCCAGTTTGGCCAGGTTCCATCTACCCAGCCTCTACCACCACCACTACTGGCCTGGAAAGGGGCCTGCCAGACCTCTGCACATAGCCATACCCACAAACATGTACAACCCACTTGGCTCTCCGGCCTCCAATAGGTTTTTCAGGGTCCTCCTGCTACCCTCATTTGAACCCCAAATTACTTGGTCTGGCCGGATGGGGATTGCGGTACACTCCTGTAATCACAGCACAGGGAATGCTAAGGTGGGAACGTAGTGAGTTCAAGGCCAGCCTGGACTGCATAGGAAGACCCTGTCTCAAAGGAACCAACCACAGCAGTATTACTCAGCTAAGACCACAGGCCCCAGAGCAACACATGAATACAGCCATCCTAGGTCTGTGTGATTGGTTGCACCCCTCATCTAAGCAGACCCTCGTGGCCTCTGTTCCCTGAAGGGTGAGTGATCGCAGAGTGATCACTAAGGGCCGTTGAGGCTGGAGGCTCAGCGGCTACCGTCAGAGAGCAGCCCTGTGCAAACCTTGTTCATATGAAAACTGCCCACTTCCCTTTGCGCTATTTTGGCCCACGGAGCCACAGGGCTGTGGCAGTCCCCCACACACCCACAGCCAGCCCTGCCTGGCCCCTTGGGGCCTTCTGGGACTGCTGGGTTGCCCCTCCTACAGACCCAGCCTCTGTTCCCTCAGCCTACAGGCTGTCGTTCCTGGTAGAGAGCATGAGAGCACATGGGATGGAGGGAATTCATTGAGCCTATTCTGGATTTCCATCACTGTGCCTCATTTACTGTGTTTCTTTGTGGCACAGTATGCACCTCTCTGAACCTCCCGTTTGCTCCCTGGGAAGAAAACAGTTGGGCTCAGAGGAATTCCCAACTGAGAAGCAAGTCCCAGACCCTGTCCAGGAAGTGTCCCATGCACTCACACCTGCTCTCTTTTTGTTTTGTTTTTCAATATTTTAATACATTTTAAAATATTGGATGGATGGATGGATGGGTGGATGGATGGATGTGCGGATGTGCGTGTGCTACAGTGTAGGTCAGAGAACAATTTGCAGGAGTGAGTTCTCACCACCATGTGGGTCCTGGGGATCGAACTCAGATCATCAGACTTGGAGGCAAGCGCCTTTTTGCCCACAAGCTATCTTACTAGCCCCCATTCAGTCTTTTTATTATCATGTGTTAATTATGCATAATAATGGGCTTATGACATTTCTGTACATGTAAATGATGCATCTTGACCATATTCACCCCCAGTTACCTCTCTTGTCCGCCCCCATTCCAATTGATCCTTGCCCTCTTCCCAACTAATCCCCTTCTGATATGTTCTTTTTCCAGTGGGGGTGGGGTCTGGTAGTGGCCCAATGATTTCATTAGGTTTGCTCTCAGGATGGGAGCGGTTATCTACAGGAGCATGGGCACCTTACCGTGGAGCAAGATCTCTCCTCCAACAATCTTTTTTGTTAAATTTAAAACCTTTATGTAGCCGGGCAGTGGTGGCGCACACCTGTCTTTAATCCTAGCACTCGGGGCAGAGGCAGGCGGATCTCTGTGAGTTCCAGGCCAGCCTGGTCTACAAAGTGAGTTTCAGACCAGCCAGGGCTACCCAGTGACTCCCTGTCTCAAAAACAAAATGTATGTGTGTGAGTGTTTTGCTTGCATGTACATATGTGCACCACATTCATGCCTGGTGCCTACAAAAACGGAGAGGGTTGGATCCCCCTGGAACTGGAGTTATAGATGGTTGCGAGCTGCCATGTGGATGCTGAGAATCGAACCCAGGTCCTCTGGGAGAGCAGTCTATTATTCTCTCAACCGCTGAGCCATCTCTTTAACTCCACCCCCCCCCAATCCATTTTGTTTTGGTTTTCCTCAGTGCTGGGAATGCAACTCAAATCCTTGCCCATGCTAGTTAAACATGGGCATATCCCTCCCTGGGTGGTTCTAGGCAGACACTCTACTCTTGAGCCATGCCCTCAACCTCACACTGGGTGGATTCTAGGCAGTTGCTCTACCACTAAGCCACTCCTCTAGGCCATCACCGAGACAGTCTAAGCAAATGTCCTACCGTGCTCCCAAGTCCTCTTTATGTTTTGAGACAGGGTCTCACTGGACTTGAACTTGCAATATAGCCCAAGTTGGAATTTATAATACCCGTGCCTCAGCCTCCTGAGCAGCTAGGCTCGCTAGCCTGCTCCACTAGGCCTGGCATATCTACTTCATTAGGCCCTCACACCTCTTCATAAGGTTTCGCCCCTCAGCCCCCGCTGGGGTCAGTGGGGGGGAGGAGTCCAGGCCTGTGCCTCTAGACGTCACCAGACAGGATAATACGGACCCTCAGTTTTTGCTGCACCCCACTCTCAATCCCTTCCCATGTCATGTGGCTAAGAACTGTGACTATAACAAACGTCATGGTGGAAACAACCCACATGGCTGACCCTACTCTCCAGTCATCTTCTCCATGACAGGCCTCATGTGACTAACTCAGTGGACACGTTATTTTCCCCGTGTGGCCGGTTAGAGGGTACAGATGACCCAACCAACACTATCCCAGGGCTGAGGGCTTCTGGAGCCCTGCTTATCCCTGGATAACAAGTCTAGAAGCAAGTGGGCTGTCTGGTAGTCAAGGCGTCTTGGATGGAGGTTGGTCCCCATGCCAAAGGCATGAGGTGCCCTTGAAGAGGAAACAGAAGTCAGCAGGCCAGCTCCTGGGACCTTGAATGCCAAGCCAAAAATGCGGGCTTGCTCTTGGGGTCACAAGTGGACTGAGATGGGCAAGGGCTGAGTTATATGTAATTGCTTGTGTGCTATGTCCAGGTCTCCCCTTTTTTTTTTTTTTTTCCCCTTGAGACAGAGTGTCTTGTAGCCCAACCTATGTAGCCAAGGGTGACCTTGAACTTCTGATCTTCTGCCTATGCCTCCCAAGTGCTGGGTTACAGAAATAGGAGTAAGAAACCATGATCTAGTTCTCTCTTCTCCCCACCTGCCCTCTATTCTCTCATATTTCTCCCTCTACCTCCTCTCTCTCCCCGCCGAACCCCCCCCACCGTGTGTGTGTGTGTGTGTGTGTGTGTGTGTGTGTGTGTGTATACATACCACTCTCCTTTAAAAAATATATACATAGACAGGGTTGTGCTTTGTACCCAGAACTAGCCTTGATCTCCCAGTCCTCCTGGTTCTCTTTTTTCTTTTTTAAAGACTTATTTATTTATTTTATGTGTATGGTGCTCTATCTGCATGCACGCCTCTATGCCAGAAGAGCCATCAGATCCCACTAGAGATGGTTTGTGAGCTACCATGTGGGTGCTGGGAATTGAACCAGGGTCCTCTGGAAGAGCAGGCCAGTGCTCTTAACCGCTGAGCCATCTCTCCAGCCCTCCTGGCTCTATTTCTTGAAGTGCTAGAGTTACGGGCATGCGCCATATGCTCAGTGTATGAGTCTCAATGGTAGACAAAGGCCACACCCCAGCCCTTCACTGGGGGATCCTCGCAAGGGGCTCTACAGCTGGAAGTGGCCACGTAGTCATTGTCACTCTGCATGTGCCTTACAGAAGGCTGGCTCCCTCAACTGTGTCCCTTGCTCGTGCCGGGGAGCTGAGTCTCCGCAGAGTTGTTGGTTTCATAGCCCATTAGAGAGGGCTGTTCTCCACACATTCACCAGACCGTGCGGGGCTTCACCAAGGCTGGGACAACCACGACTTCACGTGGCCCTGGGCTAACTGGGGGTTGGCAGCCTCCTCACCCCGGGCGCCCCTCTCCACAGCCCCACCTCCTTCCTCCTTTGTCTCCCAGAGGACCAGCCTCACTCTGCAGGTCCTCAAGCCCTCTCTCTCAGGGGAACCCATCCCTGGACTATACTGTCTCGGTTACCTCCTCTGAGAGGCACCCTCCAGATCCCACTTACAGGCAGGACCTGGGTTTGTTTGTTTGTTTGTTTGTAGATAGGATTTATCTGTACAGATGTCCTGGAACTCTCTCTGTAGACCAGGCTGGCCTCAAACTCAGAGATTGGCCTGCCTCTGCCTCCCAGGTGCTGGGATTAAAGGCTTACAAGAACTCTTAACTGCTAAGCCATCTCTCCAGCCCCTCCACCTTATTTATTTATTTATTTTTTTAATTTTCCGGAGCTGAGGACCGAACCCAGGGCCTTGTGCTTGCTAGGCAAGCGCTCTACCACTGAGCTAAATCCCCAACCCCCCCTCCACCTTATTTTTGTTTTGTTTCTGACACAGGGTCTTAGTCTTTGACCCAGGCTAGCCTGAGACCCACTATGTTGTCTCAGGCTGGCCTGAAACTAGTGGCAATCCTCCTGCCTCAGCCTCCAGAGTTGCTGGGATTAAAGGTGTGCGCCCCTGTCCTAGGTCTGGCCTGAGCCCTTCCTTTCCACATAGCTGCGGGGAGCTTCCCAGTCTCAGCTTCTCCACCTGTGAATTAGGGAGCCCGTCTCTCAGGGCCAGGTGGCTTGGGAATGAGAGCTTAGGGCTGGCCACAATTTCTTAGTGCTGCCCAGTGATCTCAGAACCTTCTAGCATATGTGGTCTGGTAGTCAGTGTGCTAGTTAGGGTCACATGGGAGACACGGTTGGTTCAATCCAGGGGTAGGGAAGGCTATTCCATGGATGTTGCTGGAGCCAAGAACCAGAGAGATCAGAGACTGGACGAGTGGGGTAGGTAGGGCAGCAGCTGGGAGCCACTGGCTCACAGATCTCCAATGCAGCTTTGCAGCCCCCTCCCCAAGCCAACATGAGTGCCGACCTGGAGCTGGTGTGGTCACTGTCAGTACCACTGCTGCTGCTGTTGGGGGCCACAGCCTGGCTGTGTGTCCGCTGTTCCCGCCCAGGTAAGTGTCACCCGGGCAGGGGGTGATGGGAGGACTGTGGAGACTATGTCCCAGGGGCCTCTGGGGCTGGGCCTGGCTGTGATGGGAGGGGCAGGAGGCTGAGCACCCAGGAACCAGCTGGTGGCCCCTATCCCGACTCTGGATATACTGGCTGTGGGTGAAGGCTGGTTCTGCTGGACCATGGCGGTCACTCAGGCCAGGAAACTGCTCTGGAGAAGAGAAGGGAGGCTGGCTGCCTGTGGCACCCTCTATTCCAAGCTGTCCTCACCCCACAAAAAGAGATTAAATACCTGTCCCTCTGTCCCTCCTCCTTTCCTCCCCCAACCCGCTCCAGCCTTCTCCATCCCTCCCTCCTTCCCTTTCCCCTCCCTCTCCCTCCTTTCTTCCTTCCTTTCTTTCAATTCCTTCCTCTTAATTCTTTCTCTTTTCACACTTTAGCTCAGGCTAGCCTCACATGTTCCTGCTCTCCTGCCTCAGCTTCCTGAGTGTTGGGATGGCAGGCGTGTGTCCCCACACCCAGCCGATCCGAACCACCTCAGTAACAGGCAGCCACAAAGAGACTTGCCAAGGGCCTGGTGGAGTTGCAAAGTGGGAGGGGGTTCGGGAGTCCCAGACTTTAGCTTTTCCCCACCCCACACCCTGAGTTCAGGGACACTTGCTATGCCATTTCTGTTCTTGCAGGGGTGAAGAGAAATGAGAAAATCTTCGAGCAGAGGAACCAGTGAGTTGCCCCAACTTGGCGTGTTTGGGCATCCTCTCAGGAACCCGGTCCCTGCCCACTCTCGTGCCTGCTCCATGGCAGGCTCTAGTGGGTGCCTAGCATTCAGTGGATGGAAAGAGAGTCCGGGGGCTATCAGAGAGAATGTGCCATCGCATGGCAGTGGTAGTGGGGGGCAGAAGCCTGAGCCCCAGGCAGAATAGGAGCAGAATCTCAAAACCACTTAAGAGAGGCTGAGTACCTCCTGTCATCCCAGATCTTCCAGAGCCTGCCTGGGCCACAGAGGGAGTTCAAGGCCAGCCTGGCAATGCAGTGAGACCTTGTCTCCAAATTTATAAGTAGGGGGTTGCAAGATGGCTCAGCAAGTCAAAGTGACTGGCACAAAAGCCTGGGGACCAGAGTTCGATCCCTGGAACCCACTGTGGAGGAGATTAAGGATTCCTGAAAATTGTCCTCTGGCTTCCACCTGCTTACTGCACCACAACACACACATGCACACGCACACGCGCACACACACACAATAATAATAATATAATAATAATAATAATAATAATAATAATAATAATAATAATAATAAAAAATACAAATAAACTTTTAAAACTGAAAAGCAGGGCTGGAGAGATGGTCCGGTGGTTAAAAGCACTGGCTGTTCTTCCAGAGGATCTGAATTTGATCCCCAGCGCCCACATAATGGCTCACAGTCTCTAACTCAGGTTCCAGGAGATCCAGTACCCTCTTCTGACCTCCTTAGGCACCAGGCTTATATGTGGTAGACAACTTACACATGGGCAAAATACCCCATACACATTAAAAAAAATAATTTTAAAGTGGGAGGGGGAGATTGTGACTCAGCTGTAGAGAGCACTTGCCTAGAATCCCCCAGTGAGGGGCTGCAGTGTGGCTCAGTGGTAGAGCCCCTGCCTAGAATCCCCTAGTGAGGGGCTGGGGTGTGGCTCAGTGGTAGAGCACCTGCCTAAAATACCTCAGTGAGGGGCTGGGGTGTGGCTCAGTGGTAGAGCATCTGCCTAGAATCCCCCAGTGAGGGGCTGGGGTGTGGCTCAATGGTATAGGTCCTGAGTTCAATGCCCAACAAAAAAAGAAAGGCAAGGGGCAGGCATGGTGGTATATTCCTTTAATCCCAGCATTCAGGAGGCAGAGGCAGGTGGATCTCTGTGTCCTAAGCTCTAACCTGGTCTACATAGTAAGTTCCAGGCCAGTCAAGCCTACAGAGTAAGACCATATTGCAAAAAAGAAAGAAAGAGAGGGGGAGGGAACCAGCTGATCACACTCTACCCGTCTCTGCACACTTCCTACACTCACAGCACAGCCTTCACGTGCGCACCCCAATAGACTGTGTCACACATACACACGCACTTCCTCATTTCCTTTTGCAACTGAAAAACCACAGAGATTTAAAAACAAAGCCTTCCATCTCTGACCACTGCGGACCATGGTTAAGCCTGCCTGTTTGTTTTTTTTTAATTTTTTGTTTTTGAAGCAGGGTCTTCCTGTTCTGTAGCACTGGCTAGCACAGAACTTAACTTTGTATAGTCCAGGCTGGCCTCAAACTCACATCCAGGCATGTGCAGTCACATTCCCAGGCTCGGCTCCTCTGTCTTCTCTGTGTTCTTTGTCCCTATCTGTCCCTCTGTCCTTCTCTGTGTTCCTTGCCTGGGGAATGCCAAGGCCTGGCTCAGCACACCCTTGTGTATTCACAGGCAAGAAAACGAACAGAACTTTACTGTGGCTCAGACCTACTCCCGTGAGTCCCTGATGTTTCCTGGGTTTGGTTCTGGGCTGAGACTTCCCCTATCAAGGTCCCTTCTGTGTCCCTTGCCCTGAGGCCAGCCTGGTGTAGTGGGTGAAGGGTCAGCTGGTTGAGTGCCTACCAATACCCTGTCCCTGCTTCTCTCCGAAAGTGGCCAGGCCGGTGTGGCCAGGACCCCTGATGGACACAGCCTCAGACAAGTCATCTGAAAGGTAGGTAGGCATTCTGTCGTGCATGGTCCTCCCAGGGCCCAGACCTGGAGAACCCCACCCGCCACAGCCAAGCCCAGACCTCACTTTGTCCCCATGCTGCAGAGCCTCAGTCCTGGCCCGTGAGGGGACTGTCCCCTCCCCAGAGCACCACCTCAGCCCCCCTTATCCCATCCTTACAGGAAGAATAAACTGCTGTTCTCTGACCTCGAAGGTGAGTGACACCAGGCAGGGAGGAGCCTGAGGTGGGGATGGCGCAGTGGGACAAGTACCAGCTTGGGGAGGCCTTTAGGGAGGGCTGAGCCTGGGGTTGATGAAATTGGCATGAATAGATGATAAGGCACAGGCTTGTAGCTGACTGTGTCCAAAGGCGTAACCATCCAAAGCCCCTGGCTTGGGCTGCAGAGCCTGGGTTGGGCTGGGGCAGGGCCTGGAGGGAAGACAGCTTTAGCCTTTCTTCCAGGTCCTGAGTCCCTTAGGTACCAGAACTTCTACAAAGGTGGGTAGCTCTGGGGGGAGGGAATGGGCCCCAGCCCGGGAACTTAGTCTGTTTTAACTCTCCTCTCTGGCCTCTTCCAGGAAGCAGACATGAGCCTGACGCTGCCTATGTGTAAGTGGCCCTCGCCCTTGCCTGCCCTCTGCCCACTGCCGTGTTTCTGGGTCGCTCATCTCAAGCTTCTTTATCTATGAGTCATTCAGTGAAGATACATCTCGGGGTAGCCTTTTCCATCTGGTGACCGTGGTGACCTTATGGGGCCTGGCACGTGGCTCTGTTCTAAGGAGGAGCGTCTGGTGGGGGGTGGGCACGCATCCTGCCATCTGGTGAAAGGTGACACAGTGGCCCAGGTCTGTCATTTCAGCACTCAAGAGGGAGGCTGAGGCAGGGGGATCAAAGCCAGTGTGGACCATATCAAGTTGTGGTTCCCACCCTCCAAAAAAAGGGCGGGGGTTCAGTTGGCGGAATGCCTGCCCAGCACGCATGAAGCCCTGGGTTCCATTGCCAGCACCGCATAAACCTGGTGTGGTAGCTCATGCCCATCAGCCCGGCACTGGGGAAGGAGGGCATCCTGGTCCAGTGAGTTTGAGATCAGTGTGTGTCAGGGGAGAAGGACAGCCAACTAGCTCAGCCAGTGAAGGTGTTTACTTCCCAAGCCTGACAACCCGAGTTCCACCCACCTCCCCCATGTCCACACCACATGGTGAAAGGAGAGAACTGAGTCTAAATAAGTAAATATAAACGTAAAGAGAGAGAAGGAAGGACAGTGATAGATGATCGACAGGAAGGAGAGTGATGGATAGATGGATAGATAGATGATGGATGGATGGATGGATGGATGGATGGGTGGGTGGGTGGGTGGGTGGGTGGACGGACAGACGGACGGACAGACAGACAGACAGACAGATAGATAGATGGATACTGAGGGCAGGGCATGGTGGTACAGGTCTGTCCTCCCCACCATTCCAGTACTTGGGAGACTGAGGCAGAAGGATCTGATTCAAGGCCACCCCGCAAAAAGAAATGTCCCCTACCAGGGTCTCTTCATGTCACAGATGGGGAGAACTGTGGCCCAGATGGGGACTTGTTGAAGGTGTCCTAGCCAGGCTGACAGCCCTTTTGCCCTAGAGGAGTCAGGGGCTCTGGGAGATGTGAATGGAGGAGAAACCCTCTCCTGATGGCCCTTCCTGACAGGCCTGCTCAGCAACCTGCCCTCTCTTCTCTTGTCCAGAGATCCCATCCCTACAGACTACTACAACTGGGGACCTTTCCAGAAGTCCCCTGAAGGTAAGGTTGGAGGCTGGGGTGGGGAGGATGTGGAAGAGGGGCAGCCCCTAGGTCAGGCTGGGTCTGCAGAGGCGTTGAGAGGTAGAGAGAGACACGCTGCAGGCCAAGGTGGGTGGGGCGGAAGGAAGCTGGTCAGCTGCACACGGAGGATGGGGACAGAGCGGAGTGAGCAAGGGACAGGACAGGAAGCAGGGGCGGGGCTGTGGGTAGGAGCATCTGAGACCAGCTCACTTGTCATCTGGGGCTGGGCACACACAGATAGGCACCGATGACAGATAAGCCCCGGGCGGGCTTGGAGGGCGCTGGAGCCTTTGGTCGTGACCACTTCTGCTTTACAGAGAGGGGAAGCAAGGGGGAGGGGCAGAGCCTATGGAGAAGGCCGGAGGCCGTTAGCCTGGGTCCTCACCTGGCTCTGGAGTGGGCCATGGCAGCCCAGTGCTCAGCTGGGCAGTGGTGGCGCACGCCTTTAATCCTTAATCCCAGCACTCGGGAGGCAGAGCCAGGTGGATCTCTGTGAGTTCAAGGCCAGCCTGGTCTACGGAGCGAGATCCAGGAGAGGCACCAAAGCTACACAGAGAAACCCTGTCTTGAAAAACAAAAACAACAACAAAAAAAAAACCAAAATATTTGTTTATTGTGTGGGTGTGGGGACACACATGTGGCAGTCTTAGGACGACTTGTGGGAGGAAGTGCTCTCTTTTAACCATGTGGTCCTGGGGATGGAACTCGGCAAGCGCCCTTACTTGATCTTTATCCTTATTTTGTTTTTTAATAATTTATTTATTAATTTATTTATAAATAACTTATTTATGGGCATTGGTGTTTTTTGTCTGTGTTTATGTGTGAGAGTCCCCTGGAAGTGGAGTTACAGACAGATGTGAGCTGCCATACGGGTGCTAGGAATTGAACCTGGGTCCTTTGGAAGAGCAGTCACTGCTCTTAACCACTAAGCCATCTCTCCAGCCCAATCTTTATCTTTATTTTGTAAGAAAGGCCCCCTGCCAGGCCTGATAGCACATGCCTTTAATCCCAGCACTCAGATCTTCCTGAGTTCGAGGTCATCGTGGTCTACATAGCAAGTTCCAGGACAAATGGTTCCACAGGGAGACCCTGTCTCAAATGAAACAAACAAAACAAGATCAACAACAACAAATAAGATAGTTCCCCACACTTGCATCACACAGCATACACACAAAACAAAACAAAACAAAACAAAGGCAGCAAAAATACCGGTCTAAGAGAATGCAGAAGCCCCTGAAGCCCGGGAAGAGCTCCGTGGGCCTGCAGGGGTAGCTTAAGGGGAAAGGGGCACGGGGTTTGCAGGCAGGCTCCACCAGCAGATGCCCTGTCAGCTCCCTTCTGTTGACAGACGATGATTCCAACTCCTACGAGAACGTGCTTATCTGCAAGCCCAGCACGCCCGACTCAGGTAAGGCTGTCTCTCCCGAGAGAGGCAGAGCAGGGGCCAGCACCCTGAGCTAGCCCACCCTCACGAATAAGAAGTGAGTTCCCAAGACTCAGCCCTTGCCTGTATTCTCCGTGTCTCTGGTGCCTTTGGGTCAAATTCACCTAAGGGAGGAGCCCTCCAGGGGATTATCCTCCCTCATGGGGTCACCCTCAGTGGAAGGAGGCTGGCCCTTGGCTCCCTGGATCTACTCAGAGTGTCTCTATATGCTCCCTTAGGTGGCGAGGAATCTGAGGATTACCAGAACTCAATATCTATCCGAGAATGGCGAGAATCCAGGAGGACTGTGGGTATGGCCCCCATGGGCAAAGGCTGCCAGGAGTCGTGGGGTGGGGTGGTGATGGGGTGGTGGTAGGGTGGGGTAGTGGTAGGGTGGGGTAGTGGTGGTGGTAGTGGTGGTGTAACTCAAGCAGGCAGTGGGCTGATCCAGGAGGGTCAGCCTGGGTGGGTTCCCCTCCAGCCAATCTGGCTGACTTCACAGTGGAGCCTCCTCCGTGGTACCCAAGGCACCTCTACCACAACTCCCCTTGGTAGCAGCTCGTCCTCCAGAGCTGGTCACTCAGTCTTGGAGCAGGGGGATTTCTGGAAAAACAGCAGTGACAGGCAGATACCTGTGCAGCGTGACACCTCCCCTGTGTCCTTTGTGGGGTCTTGGGAACAGCATTGGTGTGTGCCTGTGAACTGTCCCAACAACCACCTGTCCTGCCCCATAGGTGCACAAGTATCCCCATTAGAAAGCCCAGATGAGGAGCCAGATTACGTGAACGGGGATGTGGCCGCTACTGAGCACGTCTAGGAGAGAATCAATCGGAAGGAAGGTACAGCACTCTCGCTGCTCAGAAAGTGAGGGGCCCAAGTCAAGGAAGGGCCCTGTGCAGTGGGGGAGCCTCATGGAGGGATGGAGACCCCCATGGGTGCTCATTAGCTATTGGGACCAGAAGGGAGATGCTTGCTGAAGTCCACCTGTGGGACTAGGGGACCAAGAAGAGAGGTTCACCCACGTGACAGGTGAAGCACACATGTGGTCAGGGGCACTGGGGGTGTCCAGCAGAGATGTCTATGGTAGAGCACTTGCCCGTACAATCCACCAATGGGGGACGGAGGCGTGGCTTGGCAGTAGAGCAATTGTCTGGCATACGTGAAGCCCTTGGGTTCCATCTTAGCACCGAAAAAGTACAAAAAAATGAAAGATGTAAAATGAAGAAGCCATGCCAGGCGTTGGTGGCGCACGTCTTTAATCCCAGCACTCGGGAGGCAGAGCCAGGCGGATCTCTGTGAGTTCGAGGCCAGCCTGGGCTACAGAGCGAGATCCAGGATAGACACCAAAGCTACACAGAGAAACCCTGTCTCAAAAAACCAAAAAAAAAAAAAAAAAAAAGAAGCCAGGCATGGTGACACATGACTCCCTCCTGAGTGAATCTTAGCACTGAAGAAGTGGAGACAAGAGGATCAGGGGTTCAAAACCAGCCTGGGCTACATGATGACCTTGAAGCCAGAGATCTGGTCTTAAATGACAGAAAGGGAACTTGAGAGAGAGTGTAAGCACAGGGTGTGAGTTCAGATCCCCAGCACACCCCTGTCACCTGGTGCTGGGGAGGCGGATCTCAGGGCTCACTGACCAGCCAGCCTAGCAGAAAGAGTGAGGGCTAGGGGACAGTGGTACAGGAAGTAGGGGACAGTGGTACAGGAAGATACACACACACACACACATACACACACACACGCATGCGTATATATACACATACACACATACACACACACGCATGCGCATATACACACACACATACACACACGCATGTGCATACACACACACACACACACACATACACACACACACGTGCATATATACACACACGCATGCACATATACACACACATACACACACATGTGCATATACACACACACACACGCGCATGCGCATACACACACACACGCATGCGCATATACACACACATACACACACATGCGCATATACACACACACACACATATACACACACACATGCGCATATACACACACACAAAGGAATGGAAAGAAGGAAGGAAAGATGGGGAAAGAAAACAAAGAAATCAGATAAGCAATAAACCAGATAAGAAAATTCAATACACCAGACATGGTGGTGCACACCTTTAATCCTAGTACTCAGGAGTCAGAGGCAGGTGGATTTCTGAGTTCTGGTCTAGAGTGAGACCCTGTCTCGAAAAAAAAAAAAAAATCCCCAAACCAAAAATGTAATAAGTTCCCCAGTAATAAGTCTTGGTGATAGACAGGAGAAGAGGGTTGTGACTTGGGATAGGGGTGACAGGGACTAAGGCGCTCTCTGCCTCCTCACTGGGAAGGACATCCTGGAAGAGCAGATGGGAGGTGGGAGATGTCCGCCTCTGGCAGAGGGCATGGGAGAGGTTGGAGGTCAGCGGCCAGAGCCATCACTGGAGCTCTTGGCTGACGTGGAGAGACAGCGAATCTGGGTCTTGCTCCCTTCTTCCTCCTGCCTTCCCCTGTGGAATGCTGGGATTGCAGGTGCCACCACACCTGGCAAGCTTCCCTTTGTTTTGTTTTGTTGAGACAGGCTCTCACTATGTAGCCTTGGCTGACCTGGGACTTGCTACGTAGACCAGGCTGGTCCTGAACTCAGAGATCTTCCTGCCTCTACCTCCCGAGTGCTGGGATTAAAGGCGTGCAGTGCACCACCATGCCTGTCTGTATGTGGGTTCTGGATTGAATTCAGGTCCTCACACTTGTGTACCGAGTATTTTACTGACTGAGACATCTCTCCAGCCCCTAACCTTTGCCTCATAACTCTCTTCTCTGTTGAAGGGCCTGACGGGGGTCATGAGCTGAAGCGCTCACTGCCTGCTGAAGCCTATTTTCCAGGGATGCTCAAGCTTCAGACCTGGCTGTGGCTGCTCCTGGGAGGGGTTCCAGAACATCCTGGGAGACATTGGGACTTGCCAAGGCTGCAACCCCCAAGCAATGCCCTGGACTTCTTTGGGAGCAAAGCAGGTGCCTGGAAACATTGGCTGTGCTGACCCGAAGCTACCTGTGTCTCCAGTACCACACCTAAAATATGTCACAACACTGGCATTTGTCTTTTTTTCTTAATTTTGCAATAGGGTCTCATTAAATTGCTCAGGCTGGTCTCAATCTTGCAATCCTCCAGCCTCAGCCCTAGTGCTGGGATCACAGGGTGTATCACTACGCCTGACCTTGTATCTTTTTTCATTGTTTGGACTTCAAATTGCTTATGAATGTTGATTTCTGGGAACATTCCGTGACTGTTTCTGTAGTTAATGTCAATTGCTGGAGCCGTATTTAATATTGCCCATGTCAGGGGGACTTACTGTCTCCCAGAGAGCATTACATGTCCTAACTTTAACAGATGTAGGATGTAGGGTAACCTGGAGTCTCCTTGTTCTCTTTGTGGGCTCCCATTTGCTCAATCTTCCATTCCTGCAGGGACCTTGTGGGTCAGTGAGACGGAAACAAAACTGGCCCCTCACCAATCAATCAATAAACGCTGAGTTTAAGAGCAGGCACTGCCATGTCTACTTTTGCTTAAACACCTTTTGTGTGTCCATAGGGCTGAGTGTCTCCTTCTGTTGCTCTCCTATTCTTTTTAAGATAGTCATCGTGTAGCCCTGGAACTTGCTATATCAATCAGGCTGGACTTAAAGACATCTGTCTGCTTCTGCTTCCTGGGTACTGGGACTAAAGGCACCACCATACCCGGCCCTCCAGTTTAAAAATACTGTGTGTGGGCCGGGCAATGGTGGTGTACGCTTTTAATCCCAGCACTCAGGAGGCAGAGGCAGGTGGATCTGTTGATTCAAAGCCAGCCTGGTCTACAGAGCAAGTTCCAGGATAGGCTCCACAGCTATACAGAGAAACCCTGTCGCAAAAAAACAAATTTTTTTTTTTTTTTGGTTTTTTGAGACAGGGTTTCTCTGTGTAGTTTTGCGCCTTTCCTGGAACTCACTTGGTAGCCCAGGCTGGCCTCGAACTCACGGAGATCCGCCTGGCTCTGCCTCCCGAGTGCTGGGATTAAAGGTGTGCTCCACCACCGCCCAGCTAAAACAAAAATATTTTGTGTATTTTGAGTACATTCCAGTTCTGAAGGCATCAGAACACTTGAAACTCAATTACAGGTTTTTGCCAGCTGCCCCATGTGAATGATGGAAACCCAGCTAGGGTCCTCTGGAACCTAGTTCATGCTCACCTGCTGAGCCAGCTCATCTCTCCTGTTTTCTGAACAAGTGTCCATCACTGAACTTGTAGCTTGCCGATTGGGTAGACTCACTGGCCATGGAGCCCCAGGTATCCTGTCTCCAACCTGCCAGCAGTAGGATCCCAGGCGCCCGCCACTGCACATGGCTTTTACTTGGGTTCTGTGGATTCGAACCCAGGTCCTCTCGCTAACATAGGAAGCACTTTACCCAGCAGGCCACCTCCCCTTTTATTAGTGTGTGTGGGCACGGTCAGAGGACAGCTGTGCAGCCGACTCTCCTTCCACCCTCAGGAGGGCACCAGGGACAAAACGCGGGTGACAGGCTGGTGTGACAAGTGCCTTTACCAGGGAGCCATCTTGTCAGCCATGCGAGTCTCACTCTGGAACCCTGGCTGGCTGGCATTGAACTCATGGCAATCCTTTGCCTCAGCATCCCAGGTGTGGGGATTATAGGCCTGTGCCACCATGCCTGGCTCTGGTAAAGACCTTACCTGGAAATGAAGATCAAGGTTCCCCGTTTTCTTCCTCCTTTTTTAAGACCAGGCTGGTCTCAAACTCAGAGATCCCCCCATCCCTCCAAATGCTAGGATTAAAGGTGTGTGCCACCACCGCCTAGCTTAAGATCAAAGTTCTTACTTAGTAGAAAGGAACCCTGAGGTCCAGAGAGGAATGGGCTGTGTACTTGATGCCCAGCCCCTTCCCCCGGACATCACAAATTTGTTCTGAGAAGAAATGAATACAAGTTAGAAAAGAAATGGCACGTTAGTATATTAGAAGAAACACCCTGAACCCACTTGTCAGACACTGACACACGAGGGTCTCATTTCCCAGGCTGGCCTGGGCTCACTGTAACAGGGCTTACTTTGAGCTTAGCCTGAGTGCTTGGCATTAGGTCTGTGGGACTGGACAGATGGCTAGGCAGTTCTGGCCGTTCTTGCGGAGGTCCTACGTTCAAAACTATCTGTGAATCCAGCTCCAAGGGATCCAATGTCCTCTCCTGGTGTCCTCAGGCACTGCATTCACAGTGTACAGGCAAAACACTTATTCACATAAAGTAACAAATCAACCTTTAAAATAAAATAAAAACCACTCATACACATTAAATAAGTCATTTAAAAAAATTATGATGTGTGCTACTGTACCTGGCTTCAATTCTTAAATTGTATTTATTTTCATAATTTTACTTACTATTGTGTGCATGTATGCACGGACCAGAAGACATCTTTTCCCCCCCTTGTTTTGTAGCCGCTCTGTAGTTCTGTCTGTCCCAGAACTATGTAGACTAAGCTGGCCTTGACTTCAGAAATCCTCCTGCCTCTGCCTCCCAAGTGCTGGGATTAGAGAGGTGTGCCACCACGCCTAGCTGCCCAGAGAACCCCTTTGTGGAGTCAGTTCTTCTTCCACCTTTTCGTGGGTTCTGGAGATGGCCCTTTAGTGGTGAGGTGCGTGGCCAGACCTTCATCTGCTGCACTCACTGGCCGCAGGGTCCAACAGGCAGAAGCAAGACAATGCTTTTCCTCAGGCCTCATGCAATCAAGCATTGCAAGACCAACACCCTAAGGCTTTATCAGCTACAACCCCAAGTCTGAGGAGGTCAGGGGCCTTCCCACCATGCCCCATATCCAGGCTCTGAAGCTGAATTTAGATACAAAGAGCAGAAGAGCAGCATGGAACCCTCCAGAGCTCAGTCAGGGGCGAGGCTGTCACCCAGCTGGCAGACTGCTCGCCTGACATGCACAAGCCCTGGGTCCCACCCCAAGCACTGCACAAGCCAGGCCTGGTGGCACACCTGTAACCCAGCACTCAGGAGGCAGAGCAGGATCAGCAGTTCAAGGTCAGGCACACTGCAGGAGTTCGAAGTCAGTCCTGTTCTCCAGAACAAAAACCAAAGTGAGAATGTTCTAACAATGTCTCGGGCACATCTCCCCGTGACTGGAAAGCTGGGCCATCGGTGTCTCGGTGACAAGGACCCTCCTTGTTTCATCACTGGAAGCCATCTCAACTGGCCACCGGAGCCATGGTCTTCTGACACAGCCTGGCCAGGAGCCCAGCCATCTGCAGCAAGGAGTTCACACCTTCTGCCACTTTCATGTGAGTGTATCCAATCTCCTGAAACACAAGCCGAAAGGAACGGTGGGTAAGCCGGGACTGTGGGCTCCTTTCCGTCTAAACTGATTCAAACCAGATACAACAACCTCAAAATGCAGGACGGTTAGAGGCTGGACCTGGCTTCACTCCAGTTCAGCTCATGCTGGAAAAGGGTGTCCCAGGCTTAGGGAGCAAACCCGGAGCTACCAGCACAAGCTACAGCCCCAGCCAGTCTGGTTTCCAACCCCCTATGTAGCTGAGGATAGCCCCGAGCTTCTGAGTCTCCTGCCTCTACCTCCAGAGTGTGTGGAACTATAGGCAAAAGGACACTGTTACTTTTGCTGCAGCTGTTTTAAACCAAGGTCTCACTATGGATCACTGAAGGTGTACACTACCATACCTAGCAGTACCCCATCTTATGCAGGGCTGAGAATCAACCCAGGGCTTTACACACGCACGCTACCAACTGAGCCATCCCCAGTCAAATTTGTTGTTGTTTTGGTTTTCAAGACAGGGTTTCTGTGTTGCCCTGGCTGTCCTGAAACTCACTCTGTAGCCCAGGCTGACCTCAAACTCAAAGAGATCCTCCTGCCTCTGTCTCCTGAGTGCTGGGATTAAAGGCATGTGCCATCACTGCCCAGCCCCAGTCAAGTTCTTATAAAGTTAAACGTACACCTGTCTGAGTTGGTGGTCTCCCACCTGGGAGCCCACCTAAGTAGAACAGGAATGTGGCAGCCATGCTGTTTCATGGGTGCCAGTGTGCAGTGACTTTTAGCCACAGAAACTCAAACGCCCTTCCTACAGAACAAGTGACCATGGCACAGCCACACAGCGGAATGCTGCTCAGTGATGAGGGCCAGGCGTGGACACATCACAACAGATGTGGCAGGCACTGTGCACAAGGCAAGGTAGTGTGTTGGCACACACCTGTAATCCCAGCCTGGGCGATGTTGCAAGGCCCTGTCTAAAAGCAAAGCAAGAAGCCAGCTGACTGGACTCCAGAGAAGGCAGAAGTGCACACAGTATTTCCGAGCTCTGACGAACCTTGATGAACTCCAGTTTCAAGTATTCGGCCATGGGGAAGGTTTTACACACTCGGAAAATGTTGCCAATGACATCTTCTGGTGAGTAGCCCAGGTGCCACAGGTGAGCAAGAATCTAGATGAAAAAAAAAAAATTATCAAAGAATCTAGATGAAAGACCCAACAGGCCATGAACACCGTATGGTGATATTTTATTTGTACTGAAATGTGATTTTATTTGTATGTTAATAAATAAAGTTAGCCAGGCGTTGGTGGAGCACGCCTTTAATCCCAGCACTCGGGAGGCAGAGGCAGGCGGTTCTCTGTGAGTTCGAGGCCAGCCTGGGCTACCAAGTGAGCTCCAGGAAAGGCGCAAAGCTACACAGAGAAACCCTGTCTTGAAAAACCAAAAAATAAATAAATAAATAAAGTTGCCTCGGGGTCAGAACTAACAGCAAGCCATAGCAGAAGCCAGGGAGTGGTGGCGTACACCTTTAATCCCAATCACACGACAGGCAGATCTCTGTGTGTTCAAGGATACAGCCAGCATGGAGACACATGCCTTTAATCTCAATACCAACCATAGAAGACCTGGAGGTCTCTATAGACAGGCAGTGATGAGGAGGTCATGTGGTTGGGTTTACAACCAATGAGAAAGCAGAACAGAAAGTCAATAAAAAGACAGACACACAGGAAGTAGGTCTCTTTCTGAGGGGAAGGACAGCAGCGGCATCGAGGGGTAAGAAGGCGGTTTTAGTATCAGCTCTCAGCTACTGCTCTGACCTCTTGGGCTTTTAACTCTGCATTTGGCTCTGTGTTTCTTATTTAATAAGACTGTTCATCTACAACACCATCAACAGGAAAGGCAGATGGAGGGGGACCCATAGTGCTCCTAGCTATCACCATGGCAACAGCTTGGCCCTGGTGATCCAGGAGGCTTTGAGGACCACCTGAACCTTACGGAGGTGCTGGTGGGCTCCACAGATGCTCTGTGTCATCCAGTCCTCTGGTCACGGCAGGTAAAATTTCCCAGGAGGCACCACATGTTCTCGACCTCAGGAAGACAGTCTGATATCTTGCCCACATCAGGTCTCTATCCAGAGCCTTCCAGGTGGAATCCCTCACCAGCTAGCTCCCCCAGGCTCAGTAAGAAAGAGGCCCCTGCGTGATGGGACCAGACAACCTAAGCAGGGCAGGATTTCACTAGTGCCATGCCTTCCCCCTCCTGTCCACTTTCCCCAGTCTGGGGCTGTGTCTAGAGAAAGACCAATGAGCCTGAGCACCCAGGGGTGGATTCTGGCAGTGTTAGGTAGAGTCAGGGGTTAGGTTAGCTTTGTTCCCTCAGTAACCACCTCTGGCTGTACCTGGTTCCCTGCCCGGCACTCCAGTGCTGTTCTCGTTCAGTCTAACCTGCCCTGCCCCTAGTCAGTGTCCAGGCCGGCTGACTGCAGTGAGAAACTTGGGATCAGGGAAAGGGTCTGCAACCACAACTCTGACACCTACAGACCTGAAACCACCATACGCACTGACTGACATCTGCTCAGGAACCAGGCCCAGCAGCCACACTAGACCCTCCACAACCCCCGCTTCTGGATAACAGGGACTGCTGGGTTTCTGGTTGGCTCTCAACCATGATTCTCAGGAAGACAGAGTGGGATGTGATGTGTTTCCCCACCCGACAATGTGACATCACTGGAGAGGCTGGGGGCTCTTTTGTGCCTCAGGCTGAGAACCCTCTTGTGGAGGATGTAACTACAGTAGGCCATGAAGCTGGCTTCCAGGTCTACCACTTGTAGTGTGGCTTAGGGGAAGGAATCAGCCTCAATGAGTCAGTTCCATGGTTTGGGTGTGAATCCATCCCCCCAACCCCATGCCTAGCTGGTGGTGCTGTTCTTGGAGGCTGTGGTATTTGGAGGTGGAGCCTCTGCAGCTGGCAGCAGGTCTGTGCTTCCCTATCCATCAAGATGTGAGGAGGCATCTCATGGGGCTGGACAGATGGCTCAGTGGTTAAGAGCACGGGCTGCTCTTCTAGGGGACCTGGGTTTGATTCCCAGCACCCACATGGCAATTCACAACTCCAGTCTTGGGGACCTGATGCCCTCTTCTGGTAAAAAGATATAAAATGTCTCAGCCACGTGTTTCTACCACCTCAAGCTGTCCCGCCTTCCTGCCATGCTGGGCTGCACCCCTCCAGCAAGTCCCAGTAAGGCCGCCTCTGCTGACTGCACCCCCTCCAGTAAGTCCCAGTGAGGCCGCCTCTGCTGGCTGCACCCCTTCAGTTAAGTCCCAGTGAGGCCGCCTCTGCTGGCTGCACCCCTCCAGTAAGTCCCAGTGAGGCCGCCTCTGCTGAGTTTCTTCTGTCAGGTTCTGAGTGATGAGCTGAGAGGGATTTTAAGGGTTAAAGGCAGTGATGAGGAATCCTGGTGCCACCCTGGGCTCCTGACACTTGGCTCAAAAGCACCATGGGAATAAGGGGAGGGAACAAGGGCCCACCTTGTAGGCCTCGTCGATGTTGGCATCCACACAGTGCTGGATCATCTCCTTCACCAGCAGGGGGTGGGGCTCATCACAGACCTGAGCAAACAGTGAGGAAACTCAACGTGAGGCCTCACAGACTCCAACAACTGGAATGGGATTCGGGAACGCCCTTCTCACTTCCAAAGACACCCCCTAATATGACAGCTCCTAATGCCCTGGTTACATTTCTCATCTCCAAAATAATGAACCACAAAGGCCCAGAAAGACCCTCTTCTTGGGTGGCATTACAGGCACGTGCTGGGCACAGCAGCACATGCCTGAAACCTCAAGATTCAGGAAGAGCAGAGCGGTGGTGGCGAAAACTCTGTCTCAGAAAAAAAAGACCAAACCTAAGAAAACTGGAGGATCTCAGATTGAAGGCCAGTCTGGTCTACAGTTGAGACCCGTCTCTAAAATAAATGACTAAGTCGGGGATAGTGGCGCATGCTGATTCCAGCATGAGGGAGGTGGAGGTTCAAGGGCAGCCTGGGTACATAGTCTGGGCTACAGACTGTGTCAAGAGAAGAACAGAAGTTGGAGTGGCGGCCTAGGGCGGACTAGTGACTTTAGCAGCCATCAGAGCGGCCCACAGCACAGGTGAGGGGAAGAACAGTTCTGCAGGGAGGTGGGGTGGGATCTAGCAAGACAGCTGCAGGCTAACCTGGATCTGCCCGTCTCCCACCACCCACATGTGGAACCACCCCCAGACCCTCCTGCTGGTCTCCTGGGCACGAGAGACAAAGCTAGGATGGGGAGAACAGCTGTGTAGGTCCACTCTGTTGCAGACCAGCCCTCCCAACCCTCTCCCGCCCTGGTACCTTGAATACGTTCTCGCTGTTGATATAGCCGAATCCTGAGAAGGTAGACTGCAAGTTGTTCAGTGCCTGGAGGGAGGCAAGAAACATATTAAGGGTGACTATGATATCTTTCCCTACCCTGCCTCAGAGACTCGAGGTCCACCCTCCCCAGCTCACACCCATGCAGGGGGCTAGGTCCTCAGTCTTTACCCAGACTTGGTACAATACTCATTCCCCAACCTCAACCCCTTGTAGGGGCAGTGTGCTGCATACAAACTGGAGTTGTATAGACTTGACATACAAACTAGAGTTATCTGAAAGGAAAGGACTTCAGTTAAGATCCTCCATAAGATCACGCTGTAAGGCATTTTCTTAATTAGTATTTGATGTGGGAGGGCCCAGCCCATGCTGGGTGGGGCCATCCCTGGACTAGTGGTCCTTCGTGCTATAAGAAATAGGCTGAGCAAGCCAAGGGGAGCAAGCCAGTAAGCAACACCCCTCTACGGCTTCTGCATCAGCTCCTGCCTCCAGGTTCCTGCCCTGTTTGAGTTCCTGTCCTGACCTCCTTCAGTGACAACAGCAATATGGAAGTGTAAGCCAAACAAACCCTCTCCTCCCTAACTTGTTTTTTGGTCATGGTGTTTCATCACAGCAACTGAAACCCTGACTAACACAGGCAGCAACAGTCACCCACCAACCTGGCGCATGTCCCCTTGGGCTGTGAAGATAATGGCTTCCAGGCCATCATCTGTGTACGGCACTTTTTCCTTCTCAATGACATTCATGAGCCTGGTGAGGACTTGAGCATCAGTGAGCTTGGTGTAGCGGAGCACTGCACATCGAGACTGGATGGGCTCTGGACAGAGACAGCAGAGTAAGAGCTCCCTGGCAAGGCTGGCTGCCCATCAGGACACAGCTGATCAGAGCCAAGTGTCAAATTATCAGATAAGAAGCAAAGAGACTGAATTTTTGGCTTTCTGAGTCCCGCGACCCTGCTCTGTAGAGGGTCTTTTTCTGTGTGCATAGGCTGCATGCATGTGTGTGTTTCCTTACCCCCCAAAAGTGCCTGCCTTTAACTGCAAGGAAAAAAAAGCAAAGAGGCCTGAGTTAGCAACATCCAGCACACGTAGGTCAGGGCCTGCTTCTGGAGGGAAAGGAGGCCTCAGGACAGACACTGCCACACATGCAAGCTCCACCCCAGACACAAAGAGTTAGGGCCTCTGGAGTCATAGTGCAATGGCTGGGCCTTCAGGAAAGATCAGATCGGTCAGGCTGGGAGGGAATGGAACCCCAACAAGCTCTTTGATGTTTCACAAGGGAACAAGGCAAGAAGGTGTCTGTAACCCCAACACTTGGGATTAAACAGGGAGGTAGGACAGGAGGATCACGGATTTAAGGTCAACCTCAGTTACAAGGTCAGTTCCAGGCTAGCCTGTGCTACTTGAGACTCAAAAACACAACAAACACCATCAACACTACCAATAAAAAAGGACACGGGGGTTAGCAAGATGGCTCAGTGGATAAAGATGCTTACTACCAAGACTGACAACCTGAGCTCAACTCTGGGACCCACAAAGATAATTACTGACTTCTACAAATTATTCTGACATCTACAGGAAGACACATGGCCCCCAACATGCACATGCACACACGTGCACATACACACACACAAATGTAATTTTAAAATAGATGGGTTAGGGGGAAAGAGTCCTGTCAACATTAAGCAATTCTCCCATCTAGGCAGCCATGAGCTGGTAGGGAAAGGCACATGGTAACAAACCTATGTGTGACCACACACACACACACACACACACACACACACACACACACACACGGGTACAGAAGGAGGATAGGACAGAAAGCCCCCACTGCTGGGGATCAGCAGAACAGAAAGGAGACAGACAACCCACACAGGGTGGCCCAGGTGACTCACGCAGTCAGTGGCAGGAAGATGTGACACCAGCCGCACAGGGTAGACCAGTGCTGTGGGCAGCAGCTGGGCTAAAGGCCAAAGGGCCCCAAAAGGAGACACTGTGGTGAGGTGGAGGCCTGGTCACACCAGGCAGCCACAAAGCCTGATGCACAGAGCTGATGCCAAGGGCTGCAGCACACAAAACAACCAGAGTGTGTTCCAGATGGGCTGGGTGGCTCAGGCCTGCCATCCCAACCACTCAGGATGCTGAGGCAGGAGGACTGTAGGATCGATGCATTCCTGGGCTATAAAGTGAGTTCAAGGCCAGCCTGGGTAAATCAGAGAAGACCAGGTCTCAAAATAAAAAGTAAACAGCACTTGCCAAGTCTGACAACCTGAGCTCAATCCCTGGGATCCACATGGTAGGAGAGAGATATCCTCTGACCCCACACACACTGTAGCAGGCTTGTATACAGACACACAGACACACACACACACACACACAGACAGACAGACAGACAGACAGACAGACACACACACACACACACACACACACACACACACACGGCTGGAGAAATGTCTCAGGGGTTAAAAGTACCTGCTGCTCTTCCAGAGAACCCAAGTTTGGTTTCTAGCACTCACATCAGGTTTCTCACAACTGCCTGTAACCTCAACTCCAGGGCACATATACTCAGACAGACACACAATCAAAAACAAATGGAAAAAGTAAATAAATAAAAAGGGAGCCTCGGGCTGGAGAGATGGCTCAGCAGTTAAGAGCACTGGCTGCTCTTCCATAGGTCTTGAGTTCAATTCCCAGCATCCACAAGATGGCTCACAGCCATCTATAGTGGGATCTGATGCCCTCTTCTGGCATATACTCATATATGCAGATAGAGCACTCATATACATTAAAAAAAAAAAGAAAGAAAAGAAAAAAGAAAGCTTCCCTGGATACAGCCGTCCAGGTTGCATGCTCACCTATGATTTTGTCTGAAGCATTACAAGCCAGAGCGAAGCGGGTTGTCTTGGAGTATATTTCCATGGTTCTCCTGAGGGCCTGCTGGGCACCGTCCGTCATGCTGAGGCAAACATAGAGGGCAGTGAGTGCCGGGTCTGGGGCACAGCCCCACCACCCCTGCTGTTCTGGAGGACTGGAGATCTGAGGCCAGCCTGGGCTACTTGGGGATGCCCATCTCCAGCCCGCACCTGTCTGCTTCATCCAGAATGATGATCTTGTGCCGGCCCTTGGGAAGGGTGACTTTCTGCTGGGCGAACATTTTGATTTTATTCCTCACCACATCAATGCCCCTGAAACAAGAAGGAAGAAGGCACATGTCACAAATGGAGGGACTTTTTATTATCATGGGGGAGGGGCTCTCCTGTGCACGTGCGTGAGCGAGCGCATGGTCAGAAGACAACTTTAAAGACCAGTTTCCACCTTCACTTTGAGTTACATGGGCAAACCGGTGCTCTCAGGCTTGCACAGTGGGGTGTTTATTCACTGAGCCATCTCAGTGACCCTGTTTTACTTTTTTATGTGTCTGCCCAGATGCAGGGCATGTGCAGGTGGGTGCCTGGAGAGACCACAAGGTGTCCGAAGCCCGGGAGCTGGAGTTCCAAGCAGCTGTGAGCTGCCTGATGCGGGTGCAAGGAAAGGAATTCTGGGTCTCTGCAAGAGCAGCACGTTCTCTCTCTGTCTCTGTCTCTGTCTCTGTCTCTCTCTCTCTGTTTTTTTTTTTTTTCCTAGATGGGGCTTCTCTGTGTAGCTTTGTACCTTTCCTGGATCTCGCTCTGTAGACCAGGCTGGCCTCGAACTCACAGAGATCTGCCTGGTTCTGCCTCCCGAATGCTGGGATTAAAGGCGTGTGCCACATGTTCTTAGCTGCTGAGCCATCTCTCCAGCCCCCCATATTTTATTTTTTGAGAGGGGGTCTTTATATGGCACCTGGGCAGACCTGGAACCCAGAATCCACCGGCCTTAGCCTTCCCAGGGCTGGGATTTCCCACACACCTCTCCCAGCTCACAAGGGCTCAGAAATCCTCCTGAGAGCCCCAAGGGCTACAGAACCTTATTTTCACCTGGGAACACGAGCTAATCATCAAATACACAGACCAGAAGGTGGCTGTGGCTACCAGGGCCACAGAAGGGAAACGGGGAGGCGCTTGAGGGCAGTTTCAGTTTTGCAAGGCCAGAAAGCTGCTGGACAGTCACAGGAACGCTAACACGACTGAAGTGGACACTTAAAGTGGTTTCAGGGCTGGTGAGCCGGCACAGGGGTGAGGGCACAGGGGTGAGGGCACCGGCTGGCAGACCACGGGAGACCGACAACCTGAGTCAATCCCCAGAGCCCACATAAAGGTGGAAGAAAAGAACTAAGTCCACATGATTATGCTGTGTTCTTCATGTGAAGAACACAAACACGCACGCACGCACGCACGCACGCACACACACACAGGGTTGAGGGGAGGGCTCTTGCCGCCAACCCTCACAACCTGAGTTTGATCCTTAGGACCCACCTGGTGAAGGAGAGAACGGACTCCCAGCAAGCTGTCCTGACCTCCTCATGTACATCATGGCATATGCCCCTCCCCACAGTGAATAAGCAGCAATGAAAACACATTTTAAAAGAGTCATTTGAACATTTTCATCAAAACAAGGAAGCCTGCAGGTGCTCCTCAGACACTCGGACAAGGCAATGATTCCCCGGTTAAACGTGGAGTCGGAGAAGCCAGCCACAAGCCAGAACCAAGCAGAGCTGTCTACTCGGGTACAACAGGAGGCCTGCCTTCCCTCCCATCCTACCTGTCATTTGACGCATTGAGTTCCAGAACTGCATCCTTCAGGGCCGGGCCCAGCAGTGCTCTCGCCAAGCAGAGGATGCTGGTCGTTTTGCCGGTTCCTGGGGGACCCTGTGGGTAAGAGCTCCCCTAACTGATTCATGCAGGAAGGACCCAGAGGCTGGAGAGACGGCTCAGCAGTTACAAGCACTGGCTGCTCATCCAGAGGACCCGAGTTCCATTCCCAAAGCCCTGAACTGTCTGTAACTCCAGTTCCAAGAGATACATCACCACTACCCTCCCCTACCCCGCTCCCTTCCCCTCTCTCTGGCACCAGACATGCACATGGGCAAAACACCCACACACATAAAAATCAATCAATCAATCAATTAATTAATTAGTTAATTAAAGGGTTCCCATGTAGCGCTTGCTGCTCCCCCAATCCCCCACTGCTGGCACTTGCTCCCAATTCCCCCAACAACCCAGCCAGGGACCTGTGAGCCTCCCCAGGGGAGGGAGTGGACACGGGATGCAAGATGCCTAGAGGACAGGCCCAAGTACTCACCGCAATGATGATATTGGGCACATTGCCTTCCTTTGCAAAGACCTGGGTGAAAGAGGTTCATGAAGTTAGTGTGGTGGTACAGGCCTCTAATCCTAGCACCAGGGAGGCTGAGGGAGAAGGATCAGGAACTCACGGCCAGCTTAAGCTACATATCAAAACCCTGTCTCGAAGACAAATAAACAGCCCAGGTGTGATGGCACACTTGTTTAGTCCCAGCACGTGGGAAGCAGAGGCAGGCAGATCTTTGTGAGTCAGAAGCCAGCCTGGACTACATAGAAAGTTTCAGGACAGCCAGGGCTACATAGTGAGTAGTATGCTCCAAAAACCAAACAACAATAACAAAAAACCCCAAACCACCACCACCAACCAAACAGTTGCCGGGAAGCTGGCTCAGCAGATAAAGGCACTTGCAAAGGCCAACAAGCTTAGTTTGCCATGCACCATCAGGCCCCACAGGCGGTGGTGGGGAACCAACCCTGCCCTCCCGAGGCAGGAAGACCCACTCTAAATGTGGGTGGCATCCTCCCGTGGGCTGGGGTTCTGGACTCAGTGGAAAGGAGAAAGCGGCCTAGTGAGCAGCAGCATCCACCTCCCCGCTTCCAGACTGTGGAGGCCACGTGACCAGCTGCCTCACATTCCTGCCTCCATGCCTTCCCCACCAGGAAGGACTGTGACCTCAGACTGTGAGCTAAAGTCAAACTAACCCTTCTTGGCTTAAGTCCTGTTCATCGGGTACTTTGTCACCCCAGTGGGGAACAGTTAACGTAAACCCTCCTTCACCACCTCAGCCAATCGTCCAATCTCCAATGGCCACTAGCTTGTCAGATCCACAGTGTGATGTCAGAGGGGTTACAGAGCTCCTTACCTCCAGCCTGCTCACTGTGTCTTCATTGCCGACCACTTCATGGAGCTTTACAGGTCTGTATTTTTCAACCCTGTTTTAGAAAAAGCAAATATTGACACGGTTATCCTCTGGGTACCCCGAGGACAGGGCAGGAAAGGGCAACCCTGTGAATTCTGGCAGGGGGGGGCTGTGTTACCTGTAATGCCAACAGGGGTAGGCCGTGCCAAGAGGACCCCGAGTTCCAGGCCAACCTCTACCACATATACAAACTGCCTCAAAAATGAAGAAATAAGAAGCCAGCAAGATGGCTGAGCATGTAAAAGCACTTGCAGCAAAGCTAAGTCAGCCTTAGTTTAATCCCCAGAACCAAGATGGTGGAGGAAGAGAACTGAGTTCCACATGCACTATGGGACTTGTATGTATGGCACATACACCCACAGCATAAATAAATAATCATGGGCTGGAGAGGTGGCTCAGTGGTTGAGAGCACTGGCTGTTCTTCCAGAAGACCCAGATCCAATTCCCAGCACCCACATGACAGTTCACAACTGTCTGTAACTCCAGTTCCAGGGCATCTGACACCCTCGCACAGACATACAGGCAGGCAAAACACTAATGCACATTAAAAAAAAAAATTAAAACAAAACAAAACATCCAGGAGCCGGGCAGCAGTGGCACATAGCACTCGGGAGGCAGAGGCAGGAAGATCTCTGTGAGTTCAAGGCCAGCCTGGTCTAGAGAGCAAGATCAAGGACAGGCTCCAAAACTACACAGAGAAACCCTGTCTCCAAAAACCAAAAAGAAAAAACCATCCAGGCATGGTGGCACACACCTGCAACCCCAGGTTATGTTGGGGGTGGAAACAGGAGGTTCAGAAGTTCAAGGTTATCCTTGACTACATAACAAGTTCTACACTAGCCTGGGCTAAATGAGACACTTTCAATAAGTTAAAGAAGAATGTGCTGGAGAAATGACTCAGTGGTTAAGGGTACCTGCTGCTGCAGAAGCCCTGAGTTTGACTTCTAGCATCCACACAGTGGCTCACAACCTCCTTATAACTCCAAGCAACGCAATGCCCTCTCCTGGCTTCTTCATGTACTGCATGCACACAGTGCCCAGACATACACAGACAACACTCACACACAGAAAACAAAATGAATCTAAAAAAAAAAAAAAAAAAAAAA